>NDGM011105768.1:0-10110 GCA_002564305.1 Octomys mimax | reverse complement strand
CATCTTCAGTACAGTTGCTTAGTTCACAGGTGTCTGTATATATAGTTAGTCAGGGTGAGAATCGTTCCAGTTAACTGCTTGATTTAAAAATCTTCTGAAGATTCTCAGGATCATTGCCTTACCCATCTTCTAAGAATTCAATTTAAAAATTAATTTTAATATATTATTTAAAGATAAAAATACTCAAGAGATTAGAGATGAAGTAAAGAATACAAATTAATAATGTAAGGATGAGTGAAAGAAATATTAATATTAGAAATAAAATAGCATCTAAAAATCAGAGTTAATGAATCAAAGGTAACAAAATTGCCTAATATCCCTTAGAGCTAAGAAATATATTGATATATTATAATCTTTGCTAAATAAAGGAAATCGCTTACATACTTAAGACTACTAACAAAATTGTAAAAGGCAGTAGAAATAAAGTACATAATTTTCAAACCATTCTAGGAGGAAATGCTGAAATACAGAACTTCAGCCTTTAGAAATTAAATTAAGAAATTCTGAAAACAAGAATAAGCAAACAGAAAAAAAATAATGTTAATATCTGAATTCTCCTGAGAGACCACTTCAGTACAAACTTGCATAAAATGCAATTTATTTAATATGGGATTTTTTTGACTTTAGTTCCTACTGAAGTCCAAAATAAAATCCCTTTGGATATAGTCAAAGTAGGAACTACACTGAATGGAAATGCCAAGGGACTCACGAGTCTGTTCTGCTGGCCTCCTCTGGATATTTTAATGTTAAAAAGCAATACAATTTTAATATTATTATATTATCATGCCATAATTACTGTGGTGGTGAACCTATGATTTGTTGTGGGCTGTTTTCTATTATGTAAATCTCTCAAAAGTTTACTGTCATTGATAAGTTATAGCACATCATATTTTGAAAAAAACAATTTCAGTCCTTAACAATCCTTCAGGGAGGATATAAGAATGAACAAAGGGGGCAAAATTCCAGTGATCTTAGATACAAACCTTTGATGTTTTCTATAGTTTAAAATAATTATCTATAAAAACATGCCTGCACATTAACTACAAGGTCCTACTCAACATACCTCTGTAAAATATTGCTATTGTAAAAATGTATGCTTCAAAATAACGAATGTTTGTGTATTGTGCTGATTTTATGTACTTTTGAGGTCATGGTAACTTTTGATGTTTATTTTAGCAGTAATAATGCCATTTGATCCCATTAGCTTGGTTCAGTCCTTTTGATGTGATAATAATAAAACTAACCCAAGAAAGAGAAGAGGAGGAAAAAGAGGGAGAAGAGATGGTAGACGAGAAGGAGAGTAAAATTGACTAGAACAGGAACAATGGAAAAATCTCTTGTGGTTTATAATCCTGGCTAAGACAAGAGCCTTGTATTCCAAGACTATCCTCTTAACTGAAACTCTAAAATAACAACAACAAATAAGCAGAGTCTCTTTGAGAACTGGGGATAAAGTTGAGCAGCACAGTGCCTGCCTGACAAGTGCGAAATTGTGAAATAAAATTAAATTTTAATAAAGGGAAATTATAAGCTCGATTTTCCTTACCAAAAAGAAAAAAGAGTCTTTTAGAAACTGAAAGAATGAGGACTGCCTAAGTTAAGAACCTTGAGGAGTAACACTGAAGAGATTCCCTTGGTTCCTTTATTGCCTCCCATATATTCTAGCGAGAACCCTGCAAGAGTCTACAGGTGAGAAATGAGTGCTAAGAGATATGCACAAAAGGTTCTCCAAGATAAAACAGTTCCTGTACGCCAGAGACCAGTTAACTCATACATTAACAGGGCAGTACAATTTTTGGGCAATCCCCCCCTAATTCCAGCCATAAAATATATACCCCCAAAGCATTCTAATCTCTGTGTTTCAGGAGGAAGAAACATTTCAGTAAGGAGACAAGCATATCATACACTCAAGGCCTCCACCCCTAACACCACAGCTTGTTGCAGAGGCGAGGGTCAACAGTCTGGTAGGAGGTAAACTTCCTTCTCTGTACTGGTTGAAATGAACTGAGTCTCCACTCCCACCTGCTGGTAGGAATAAAATTTAAAGAAACTGAATAAGGTAGGGTTAGTCAGGACTACAATTGATAGCCCACCCAATACTTGTCATTGGCTTAGTGGGAAGCTGAGCTTCCCTCCACCTTTATCGGGTATCAAGAAGACAGAAGGTGGTGGCATGAGGTTCCCTCCTTCCTGTGTCATGTGTCAGCAAGCAGAAAGGATCTGAGCCACTGTATGCTCTGGATCACCACTGTTGGGAATTAGAGGCAATACTCTCAAAGGCACAATAGTTTTCTCTCTTTTTTTTAAACAAAACTAAATATGTGATTACCATGTATCTTAAGAATTATACCCTGGAAAATATAGAACTGAAAATTCATATTCATAATGCAAATATTTATATAAATGCACCTAACAGCTTTGTTTTTAAAAATAGCTAAATGCAAGCAATACAGATGTCCTTCAGAAGGTAAGTGGCAAAATAGATTTTGATAGATCTGTACCTATGGAATAATATTCATTTATGAAAAGGAATGAACTAGTGATAAGTGCAATAACTTGTGCAGTCAAGTAGACTATATTGTGTGAAAAAGAGTCAGCTGTAGAAGGTTTCATACTGTGGACTCCATCTAAATAGCTTATTGGAAATAATAAATTTTAGAAATTGAAGACAAAATTAGCTACCTGACAATGTTGTATTGTTTAAGGACAAAGGACAGAGATTAGTGGTTGCAGTCATAAAAACATAACATGAAGGAACTCTGTGGTGAAATTATTCGGCATCTTGACTAGTACTGGCAATATGAATTTAAATATGTGATAAATTCTATAGAATTAAACACATATTCAAATGAACATATGTGGAACTGAAATCTGAATGACTAGATTTTATCAATATAAACTTTTTTGTTATTATACTATACTGTATTTATTCAAGTTGTTACCATCAATAAAAAAGGGGTGAAGAATTCATGGAAGGTCACTATGTTACTTCTTATAAATGCCTATAAAATAGAATGATCTCAAAATTTTAAAATATTTTTAAACATTAATAAATGAACAAAATAGACATCACATTTCAAGGTGTGATTAATGATATTTATGTAAAAAATCCTCAAAAGTATTTGTAATCTAATTTTGTAAACTCAGTCATGCAACCTACTAGGGATTTTAAAACAGTTTTAAGATACAGGGTACAGAACTAGAGGCAAAGGGCAGATATCTGGCAAGGGGTTGGTCTCTTTGGATCCAAGTCTTGCTAAATGCCCATGAGATGATACAGAGGGATGTCTTTCATCTAAAGTCTAGACTAATATCTCCACTGAAGAAACTTGGTTTTGGTCATGGAGCCCAGTAGGACATGCGGACCTCTAGAGAAGATTAGTGTCTATCTGTTCAATTTTACACAAAGAATATAGTTCTCTAACAAACACATGAGAAACTTTACTGCACAGGGAGAATACATCCACATCTCCAGTGTTTGTTGAAGAATGAATGGATGTTCACTGTGGATGCACATGGCATAGGCACCAGAAGAAGCCCCAGTGATTGTGCCTAACACTGAACAGTCAGCAGACAAAAGAAAAGTCAGACAAGGTGGTAATATAATCAGCTACATCCCACCAACTAAAGGTGAAAGATGTTTGGAGTCAGGGGTATCTCCCAACCTTACTGATCATCAACTTTATGTGGCTGTAAGCACTAGATGTTATGTTTGTAACAGTAAATTGTTAGTGCCCCACCCCTTCTCATTCTCCATTCTATCTTTTGTCCTATGCTTTTGGATTGTTTCTCTTTTGTTCTTAAGCCAACTTCTCTGTTCTTGCCCTTCCATTCTGTACTGCTGTTACTTTGTTTCCAAAGACCCTTTGCCCATTATTACCTATGTTCTGATATATGCCTATCCTTTCTGTGGGAAAAGAAAAATCACCATTAAAACTTATATTAAAATATCGTGATATATTAATGAAGGAAGCCACAAACCACTCAGTGTCAATGAACCTAAGAACATGGTAACCAGAGAGACTTATCTGAAATATTCAACTCAGTGAGTGAAACTTTTTCTTTATGAATTTACTAAGATGAGGAAATAAGATAAATTTACTATCTTCTATATTGTCTCCCAGCTTCATACTTCTTGCCAAAAAGGTTAAGAATGAAATTTGGGGGCTGGGGAGATAGCTTAGTAGAATAAGCACTTGCCTGGCAAGCACAAGGTCCTGAGTTCAATCCCCGGTACTGTAAAAGAAGAAGAATGAAATTTTAATTAATTATTTTAATAATGAAATAGTAATAATTTTAGTCCTTATTTTTAAAATATTAAATAGATATATTTTGAAAGTAGGTAGCTACGATAAATAGGAATATTTATACATAGTTCTAAAGGTGTATCAACTAGTTTATTTTTATCTTTTGACTAATGTATATAGAGTTTGTTGCTGCCATTGAAAGGCAGCCAAAAAACCGAAGGTTGGAAAAAAATTAAAAAGAAAAACATAAAATTTTGAGTCAATTACAAAAAGTAATTACTGTTATCTGGAAGCTACCTCACTATAAAAACATTAGATTCTTTATAGATTAATCTACAGTGGTTGTTCATGTTCAGATTATATAGTATTTTTAGTGTATATATTCTGCATTGTATTTGCAAAGATTTTGTCTACCTATATTGACTAACATCTGACCAATACAAGTGTAGATGTTACTTCTCTTATTGGACTTTATATTCCCCTCCTAAGGTAATTTGCTTAAATGTTCCTTTAATTTACTTCGAGAACCACTTCAAACTAGAAGTTTTGCTTGTTATTTCTTTTGCCTTTTACCCTTGAAGGAAATTGCTTATGTTACCATGCTCAGAGCAGCCGTTGTTGGACAGCCCAACTGTTCCACTCAGAATCTCCAATGTAAAAGATGTTTTAACTACAAATTTCACTCATTACCTTAGCACTCCTCTGGCATTTAGGAACTTAAACTATGTATTTAAAGCATCATTATTATTCATCTTAAAGTTATATAGATGCTGAATGATAAGGATTAGATATTGCCCATTCATAGTAAATAATGTGTTCATCAGGAATTAGTTTGTGGATGTTATTTTTTGTCTGTGGTTACATATGCTAACTTACCTTATATGAAAGTTGGCTATGGTTAAGAAGAATGATGTCATTCAAATAAATTAACAAGCAACACAAAAAGAATAACTATTATGTTTTTTTTTACCTTGGGGAAAAGATGTATCTCTCCTTTTTCAGTTTCCATTCAATTATCTGATTTCCAAATCATCTTGAAGTTTGCATCAAGAGAGTCACTAGATTGCTACTATCAAGTGCAGAGGAAGCTAAGGCGGCCAGCACCTAGTGCCTGTTCTGTGTCTACTAGAGAGTAAAGGGTGACCAGGAGATCTTCCTGAAAGCTGGATGCTCTATTCAACAAAATTAGAAGCTTCTCTAAGACACCTACGTTTTCATCTTTGGCCATCCTTCACAGCAAAGAAGTTTATTAATGAATCTGTTTGAATGAATAAATGACAGTGAGTTCAGCTTTTATATACCAGTTATGCACACTGAAGATAAATGGCAGCACCAACCCTGCACAAGGTGAAAATTGATATTTGTATATTGCTGTTTACATTAATGATTTGATTCTATTAACATCTTTACTTCCTGTGTTTAAAAATGCAATTCATATAAGTTATAAATGTGAGCTACTCTCTTGCAGTGCTAAATGGGTTTGCGCATATAGTAAATTTCCTGATTCCAATGAAAACACATGGGGGAAGGTATCTAAATGACCCCCAACTTCCACTAACATACAGAGGTTTCATGGTGTTCTACCACAAGTCTTACTGACATAAACACATAATGACAGAAGACAAAAATGTGTAATGGTCACATAAACATGTTAGGATTTATTAGATAAAGATCATAATTAGTTAAATAAATTCAAGAACTCATTTAAATAATTCATTGGACAGAAAAATCTATTTTATGTTCTCTTCAGAATGTTTAGAATATTCACACAGACAGCAACTCAGTATTTCTTCAAATGCTGCACTTTAGATTGATTAAAATATTTCTATATTATTAAAGGGTATTGTAATTTCAAAGTTATTAAGGGCATTTTTCCAATAATAGAAATGAAGGCGAAACAGTAAGTTAGAGTTACAAATCCACACTCTTATAGATATGGGAGTCATATATTTTGTTCCATCAACATGTCTACTTTACATTATTCAGCACAAAGCTTTGTGAAATAAGAGTCATGGGAATATAAGAATATAAAGGAAAAAGGTACAAATAACAGCTTCATAAACTGAGAAATGTACATAAATAAATCATGTATATGTGGGCAGTTTGCTTAGCTGGCAAGAAACAAAATATGGAAATCTGCTTGTTAAACAATAACTACAGAGTGTGCTTTTATGATGTTTTCTCACCACAGTAATTCATATTAGAGATAGAAGCAGTTGCATGTTAAATAAAATCATTGAACATTGTTCCCTTTGCATTGCAAAGAGCTGACTTATGTTGTTTTTAGATGCCTCCCATTAGAAAGTAAATATTCCTCAATGCTATGCATTTCACAAAATTTAATAAAGACGAACTATAAATAAAGTCACAGGCAGATTTCAGACATTTTTATTAGGAGATTGTTGAAAAGAAAAGGAAAATTAAATACAATACCAGTAAACGTGGTTCTCACATTGAAACCAGGCTCAAATAACTAAGCTACCATAGAAAAATTTCCAATTCTTGCATTATGATGTAAAAACAGATTTTTGTACAGGTTTTGTACAACAAAATTCGTAATAACCTTTTATCATTTTTAGAAAACTTTAAATATATAGATAAAAATAGACAATTTTCATAGGTCCTACATGAAGATGAGTATGTTCTGTTCCAGGGGCTTGCATAGAGCGCAAATGTGGTTATAATATAGGACAACTAGACATTAATATTCGTAGGTTTACAAAAGCATGAAAACCATAAAATGGGCACAATTTTACTTGTTTATGCCAAAACACAAATTTCTAACCAACCTGTTTAACTAAAAAAATGAAAAAAAATTAAGTTACAGACTTACAATAACACTTCATGAGTTGTAATATTTACAAAATGTTAGTAAGAGTTTTTCTTAACATATAACTGATAGCTTTTTTCTTTAATCCTCTCTAAAATTTCCTTTCATGTCAAACCAAACACTAAAGCATTCTCAAAGGTCTTGAAAGTATGTATTTTAAAATGATTTAACCCCACTTAACAGGTGACTCTATGCCAGGAGCAGAGTGATGCCTGATTCTACCACATATGTAAGATGTAGGCTTTTAAAAAAATCTTTTCAAAGATGTATAATTCAAAAACTTGCCACAAGTCAATCAAATTTTAAGTGTTGTAATCCTTTAAAGACTGAGTATAGGAAAAAACAAAAGAAAATAAAAAGATACATACTAAGTAGGATTAGAACCTCTTGTGATCAAAGAACACAGATAGCCATGGGAGAACTAGGTTTAGAAAATCAAATTTCTACAAAGCATTTACTAACAATATCTTAAATAAAAAAATATTGCTCCCTTTTAAAGCAAGCTAAAATCTGAGCCATACATAGAACCTTTTAATTGTATTAAAATGGGCTTAGCTGTTTAAAAGCGAGTTATATAAAAGAATTATGTCCCAACATTACAAGGAAGACCTAAAAATATAGAAGCTTAGTGCCAGAGTGTTTCTAATGTTAACTTTTTAAAACCAAATAATCATTACCCAATCAAAACTATCTTAAACATTTTAAACTCGTTCTTTAGACCCTTATAATTTTGCTGTGTTATGGTAATAAATAATGCTTTAATAATAAAATTTTGAGATGACAGAAAATAATAAGTTGTATAGTGGCAGTAGTGATATATCAGTCTTTAAAGGTGTAATTCCACACATAAAAAAACAAAGAGAAGGTAACTTCACCATGTAATAAGCACTGTTTGCAGCTTTACTTCCAGTTATCTGCACAAAAGTGAAAACACATACTGTAACTTTCAAAAAGACAGTGAAAAATAACACATAGCCACCCTTG
Organism: Octomys mimax; assembly: GCA_002564305.1. NCBI lineage: Eukaryota > Metazoa > Chordata > Mammalia > Rodentia > Octodontidae > Octomys > Octomys mimax. Next base: position 2,049 of record NDGM011105768.1, on the reverse strand, counting down.
CCTCTGATCCGGGTGGGAAGTACAACACATCTTAACTTTATCACTCAGGGCTACATGGTATTGGACTGATACATCAAGGATTTGTTAAGTTTTGTTTTTTTAAGCAACATTAACATAATATGACATTAACATATAAAAATATTTCTGGTGTTTTGATTTGCTGTTCAGCCACAGTCCATTCTCAGTAGTGCAGCTTGGGGCACTAACTAGGGATCAATATACAAATAAAAGTGGCTGAGACAGAGTTCTGATGTCACCAGATACTTAAGTCTCATTCATTAATACTGTGACTTCAGACAAATATTTACATGCCTGCATGCGTTAAAACCAGAAAGACATCTTTCTGACCAACAGGGTGACAAAACATATTTTCTAAAATTTTCATTTTCCTAAATTCTAGTATACTACTGCATACATAATACCTTCCTTGTGTTTTATGTTTATATACTGTACATGTGACCAACAGTTTGAATAAGAAGCAACTTTATTATTTTTAATCCTATATACCACTACCAGTTTGGAATGAAAATGTTACATTTATATATATATATTTATATATTTTATTTTTAAGAAACAGAGACCTTCAGCAAAACCTTTTGGCTTCTATTCAATGCTTCTTTTCAGATATGCAAAATGTTACTTCATTGGGTTGATGTTAACATCCACTTGTTGGTCTTTTGGAAAGCATGTGAAAAAAAATTTCAGGTGAAAAACCCCAACATTAGAGTTTAAAATTGAACATAACAGAATACTACTCTTTTTTTTTTTCTTTCACAATCCTCTATGCCCCTTACAAGTTCATTTCCATGCGATCTTGCTGGTTCCAGTGGGACATTACTCTGTAGTCTGGGAAACCACGGGTATAAGAGTCTATTGATGTGCTAAGATACAGAATTGTCAGAAGAGGGAAATGGTTCATTCCACTAAAAAAAAAGAAAGCCAGGTCCCATTTTCAGACCCGTCTTTAACTCTGTATACAAGTGTCCAGCAGAAAAGTTGCAGTTACTAACTGTAAGAAGTTTCATACTTGTACATTTACAATCATTCTCAGGTCTCTGGGATAAACAATAGGTGAAAACCAATGGAGGATCTCTTTTTTTGTAGGATATTTAAGTGTTAAAGAAATTTAATACACAAAATTGAGGAAGTTCCCTTGAAAGGACTTTTTTTTCCCGAACTTTCCAATGGTGAATGCCTTAATGCAAGTTCTCTATTATGACATAGGATTTCTTCAACAGGAAAGATTCAGTACATGACAGTAGTTTTCAAATACAGTCTTCCATCTAAAAATGAATAATAAAAAACAATTAATGACATAGTATTTTGGAGGAAAATGTGTATACAAAATATATATATAGCCTGCTACAAAGTTTGCAGTTTTTATTTTACCTTCACTCACTTAAGAAGCACTAATTTGCACATATTCTCAACGTTAATTTCATAATTACATTAGGTTTATGAGATAAAGAACACAGCCCTGTAGTTCTCATAAATAAATATTTGCTGTTTTGATATCAGTTCCCAAGCACTCAGAAAATAGATAAGAGTAAGTGTGTGTGTGTGTGTGTGTGTGTGTGTGTGTTTTACTGATAAGCAAAGCTAGTCTATTTCTCTTGAATGACAATGACTTCCTCCATGCTTACAGATTCAAATTTTCTCTGCATGCACTCAGGTGTGTCTCCATCATGAAAGACTAAACCCCTGTGTTAACTTTAGCAGAGCTGTTTAATATACCTTGTAATATAGCTATTGTGCACATTCATTGCTCTTTATATGAAAGCCACCAGCCATAGTTCATCACTATCAATGAACTATGTAGTCTTTCCTCTTGAAGTGGGATTAACCCAAAATTAAATATTGAGATATAAATCCATGCCTTAACTTTTGCCAATGAAAAATAAACATTGTTATGCAAAAATTTCAAAGGAAATCAAATTTTGGTCACAATGAATACATACACTGAAAGAAACACAAGAAATGGGAAGCTAAAAATCCAGTACAGAACCTAAATAAAACATAAACCTATTCCTCAAATATAACATTCTCTTG
>NDGM011105760.1:0-14348 GCA_002564305.1 Octomys mimax | reverse complement strand
TGTTCTAATGGTGTTTATAAATAGGATATCATGTCTGCATCTTGTACAGCAGTTAACCACTAGAAGAATGTATGCAGTGTGTTATTTGTTGAAACTGTCCTACCGTTTTGATTTGAAACTGTCTCATAGCTATTTGTTTATCAATAAAATTATGGCAAAAGAAAAAAAAGAAATTGTTGTTCTGTCAGGCATGGTGTTACACATCTGTAATAGTAGCATTTGGGAGGCTGAGCCAAGAACATCACAAGTTTGACGCCAGCCTGGGATATATATCATGATCCTATCTCAAGTAAGAATAAAAGACAGCAGCAATTGTATTCTTATATCAACTTAACTGAGAATCTAGTGGAGATTCTTTTAAGCTTCTGAAAATAATTTTTAATAATATGAGTTTTGGTTTATCAGTTATCCTGGTATGTACTGTATATTTTTCACTTATTTATTTAGTTTGTTATGAACTTTCCTTTATTTGTTAGCTTAAAATCACATCTCAGGGAAGGGCAGACAGCTCAGTAGAATAAGCACTTGCCTGGCAAGCTCACGGTCCTAAATGTAATCCCCAGTACCACAAAATAAAAAATATATATATATATGTATATATATATAATCATAAAATTACATTTTTATCATATATTAGATTCTTATGCATATTTAGCTGGATAGTTTTGTTGCAGTTTGCCAATCATACAAGATTAAACTATTTTAATTCTTATAGTTGTATGATATATTTAAATTCCTCAGAGTATAACATCTCTCAATTAGTTTCAATTTTTCAAAATTATATCTTTGAGAATACAATTTAGTATATCATAAATGTCAATACTGTTAGAGAATGAGAATGACAGAAGTTTTCACTATGGAGAACAGATAGAGACTTGACAAGGATGTGTCACTTTATCTGAATTCAGAATGAAGAATATTATTTCGTTTGGAAAAGAGCAAATATAAAGGGTATTATGAGTGGGAAAACAGACTGAACAGAACCCAGAACATGGAGCAAGCATTGCATAATGGGGAAAGAGAGAGCCAGAGTGGAAGTACTCTAAATGTTAGTCACCATGCTAGGACTCACATAGTGATTATTCTGTGGTCACGTGACTTTGATTCATCAGTGGGTGCTCAATGCCTTGCTTTCAGTCTGTTCCAACTTGCAGACAAAACACTGAGTTTGTGAAAACAGATCATTAACCCAAAGCCATTGAACTGGTTAATGTAAACTAGTTTCTTGACCCCAGCACCATACTTTTGTGGCTGAAAAATTCATTGTTTAGGATGCTATCCTTTGAATTTTGGGATGTTTGTTTTTATCATTATCCTCTAGATAACTGTAGCAATTCTGCTCCTGGTAGGCAATTGTTTCAGTCTCTAGGCACTACTAAATGTCCCTTCAAGGGAACAATCAGTTTTACTTGAGAATTATGGGTTATAACAAAGATAGGAAAGTTGGTACAGGGTTTTATATTGTATAGTGCCCCTCATATATCTTTTATTTTTTTCATCCCCAGAGTCTTGTGCAGACTATTTTTTTTATTTCCCACTACTGTTTTTCAGTTACTCTATTGCAGATTTTCTTAAGTTTGACACTACTGATGTCTAGGCTGTATATTTCTTTGTTGCATATGGGAGGGTATCCTCTATGCATTGTGAGACATTTACTGGCATATCCAGACTCTGACCTGGAGAAATAGTTTCACCAACTACCAAGCTCATTTGTGACAAGCAAACATAACTGGTAACACTGACATAATTAACCATTGTAGAGAATGACTGATGTAGACTATACCAAAACTACAAAGTTTATAACATGTTATTTTGCACAACCCATAAAATATTAACTTATATATCTTCAATTTTTTTCTTTAAAGTCCCTTATTAATTATTAAGCAATTAATTTTGTAAATATATTTATCAGTATATGTTTGCAATATATGATGAATATATTCATTGTGGGACATTGGTAGATATATGTACCTCATTTTGATCCTTTTTTTACTTTCCTTCTCCTTCGTTTTCTCTCTTGTCTCTCCTATTCCAAGATCTAGTACCCATCTCCAAAACATAGTTTCTTGTTTCCTATCATCTTTGTTTCATTTTTCTCTACAAGGTACTTATACATTATATTTCTTATATAAGAAATGTGATCTTTAATAATGTGTCTGATTTATGCTGCTTAGCTTTGGTTACTTTGTTTTGCCTATGTGCATTAGCACTGATGTTTGGGAACAGATAATTCATTGTTGTGTGGGACTTCGCACAGACTGTGGCATGTTTAGCAGCCTCAACTCCCTAGAAACCAATAGCACCCTCCAAAGATATAACAACTGATACTATCTAAAAATATTGTCCTCTCTGGATACAAAGCCATTTCTGTTGGAGAATCATTGCTGTATCTTACCTTTTTCTCTACACAAACCCTTATTTTCAGTCTTTCTTCTAGAAAAAATACATGCCACTCTTGTCTTTTTACTCAGAGATATTTATTAATAAATTTTTATTTTGTACTTAAACATAATTGGAAAAATCTCATGCTCTATATCACATGGTTTAATTATGGAATTTTTAAAACAAATACAGCATTGTCTCTATAACGAATGCTAGCAAATAACATATTCTAACTTTCTCAGAATTTACATTTCTCAAAAGAAAAAGAATTTAATTTCTCCTTTCAGTGAAAAGGGGTAGGCTATTTGAGCACTATTTCAGGTTCTGGTATAAATTACCTTTGCATTAAAATAAATCCACACATAAAACTCTTTGACAGTGTTATAGTTTATATCTAGCTGTCCCCTCAAATCTGCATATATTCATAGGTGGAGCTTTGGGGAGGTAACTGGATCATGTGTGTGTGATACTGAGTTAGTCCACTGATGGGATTATACCTGCTTGTGATGTGGAGAGGTAAAGTCTGGTGAGAGAAGGTGGGTCACTGTGGGCATGGGCTAGAAGGGCATTGATATACTGTGTCAACATGAAAAGTTGGAAATTTAACTAAGTGACTCATCAGGGGGTCAGCGTCCTCACTTTGTAAATATCCTCATATTGTGCAAGAGGAGGGAAGGGAGATGTGAGTGCTACACTGCTCTGGGGGAGACAGCCTGCATTCAATATAAGGGAGGAAAGTAGGCTTGCCTCCTCCTTTTTGCACTTGTTGCTCTTGCTGTTTTCTGCCACCTTGAGCTGTTGTAAATGTCTCATGACATCCTGTGTTGGAGCAAATTGATTACAGGCTGTAACCTCCATGAATTGTGAGTTAAATAAACCTTTCCTTCTATATCAGTCAGGGTTTTACTAGGGAAGCAGTTATATCACAAGGTACATAAATGCATAAAAAATTAGAAGATCAGCTTACATTGTTGGATGAGGAAGCTTGCAGAAGGTTTCCACATACTGGAGACAGAAGGATTCAGTGCAAGGTCTGGAACTCACTTCAGTGTTCCATCCGAGTCCATATCAGGAGGCTGATGGGTCTGTGATAGAAAGCTGATAAGTCTACACCAGAAGGCTGAAGGATTCAAAGTGGAAGCTGAAGAGCCTGCACTAGAAGTCAGGAGATGATATACAAGCTGATGGTGAAGACTAGAGTTCCTCCAAAGAATGGAGGTTCCTCTGTTCATTTCCCTGTTATATCATGTAGGTGATGAGCCACACTAAAGTGGCTCCTTTACACTCCAGGGTGTAGAATTGCTGAGAAAATTTAGTTAAACTTCTAAACCTCTCCAGTTGACACAATTGATCAACCATTATACATTCCTTAAGTTTGGGCACTGAGTACTTTGTCTCAGCAATGAAAGAAAAGTAACTAAGAATTTGATAGCACAAAAATGTGATCATTGTTTTGAATACACCTGATAATGTGGTTCAAGTGCCTTTGGAAATGATTTGCCAGAACTTTTTAAAAAGCTTTAGAGATGTTGCCTTAAAAAGTAGTGCCCGAATGTCTTAAGCTGTTATCTAGGAGAGATTCTGGTCAGATCTCAGAAGACCAGAAAACTCATAGAAATCTTCTTGGTAAAGACTGGGGTAGGGAGATTTCTGCTGGAAAGAAGTACTATATTGGCTGGTGGACTCCAGGTGATGTGTGCTATGGCTTGGCAAAAAGATTGCCTGGATTTTGCTTCTGACCAGAGACTGCCTGACTGAGATTAAGGGAAGTGGACTAATAAATCTGGCAGAAGAAATTTCAAGGCAATCAAATATTAAGGCTGTGGCATGGATATTGTGGGAGATTTTAGCCAGATATATGCTCAGAATCAAGAGCAGAGGACCCAGGAAAATTATTTAATTATTGTAAGTTTGGCCAGAAAGGAAGCTCCAGTCCAATATAGCTGTGGACTAGAAAGATAGAGCTGAGGAGATCTCAAAGATTGAAAATGAACAGGAGAATATAAAAGAGGTCATGTGGGCATCACAAAATACAGTAAGTTTCTACTCTTTGTAACCTTAAAATTTGTAAAAATGAAAGACTTTGCTTTGAGGTGAAAGCCTTAGTGTATCATGTTACAGAATGGCAGTGGGTGTACCAGGTTCCAAAATGACAAGAGCATAAAAAATTTGTTCTTCAGAATTGGATTGAGTGCCCAGTGATCCAGGCACTTGAACACCATAGGTAAGAAAGAGGAAAGCTTGGCTACTGTTTGAGATAGCAGCAGACCTTGGCATGATCTACATAGTGCTGCTTTTAGGTACACATGGAAGGCAAGAATTATGGGGTTACAAAGGCTTCCATCTCTATTTCAGAAGGCCTAGGAGGCTGGGCAGTGTGATCCTGAGAGGGCAGTGTGTCAAACTGTGAGTGTGAAGCTAAAGATGCAGTAGACACCCCAGAAGTTTAAAAGAGCCAGGAACATGGATGACTTAAGGAAAGTTACAAGGAGAGAACAAAAACAGGGCTAAGAGAGAAGCCATGGGAGCTGTAACCACAAGAAGGGTCATAGAGTGGAGTTCCTCAAGCCCTTTGAGGCTTAAAACTTGTGAGATTGCCTTATATGCTGCACATGGATCTACAGGACTGAATGTTTTCCCTGCTGGATTCTAGACTTTCTTTGTTCCCATTTCATGTCCATCTTGTGCCATGGAATATTGCAAGTGTTTAAATTTGTTTTCATTTTTACAAGGGCTTGCAGCTAAGAGAGAGTTTGCCTTACATCTCAGAGGAGTCTTGGCTGTTGGACTTTTTAGCAATGCTAAAATGGTTAGGACTTTGGCTAAATTTAGTATTAACATATTTATACATGTTTTCCTTTTCCTGATATATACATGTTTTGTTTCTATCTATCATCTATCTATCTATCTATCTATCTATCTATCTATCTATCTATCATGTATCTGTCATGTTTTCACTCAGTTTCTAGTTGCTGCTTCATACCCACCATTCCATTAACTGTTCCTCCATGATGCCCTGCATTAGAACCAGCTGATTCTGAATTGAAATCTCTCTAAACTCTCAGCCAAAATACATCATCTTTTAACTTGTGGGTATTGAGTATTTTGTTTCAGCACTGAGAAAGTAACTAAGATAGCTACTTAAACTTATGATCAATTTCAAAAAAATGTATTTTTCCACAACATATTGAAATGAAAATAATGTAAATTCTGGAATAATTTATTTCTGGGTTAAAATGTGACTTAATTCTTCTTTAATCAAACTTATTGACATATCTACCTCCTTTGACAATATTTTCTCCTCTGCAAAATATAGACAAGAATACCTTTTACGGTGGGTTCTTATAGGTATTATAAATTATGAGATAAGATACTTGGCATATGTTACCCAAAAATGTGGACAGGGGGTTTGCAGGTTAGCTCAGTTGTTTAAGCGCCTGATTGGGCAAACCCAGTCAGGCCCAGGGGACTTCAGTTTGATCCCCATTTCCACTTGCCTCACCAGATGCACCCTTAGGCAGCCTTAGCCATCCCCCCAAAAAAAAAAATCCTTCTCAACTTTTCAGGGCCGGCCAAATAGCTCAGCCAATTAGAGTGCCTGCAAGCAGGCCCAGGAGCTGGGAGTTCCATCCCCAGGCCTTCCATGCCAGCCCCGTCCCTGGGGCACGCTGAGACAGCAATTGAGACAGCACAGTCGCATGCCCCTGTAATCCCAGCTCTTGGGAGGCTGTAAACAGGAGAATCATTATCAGTCCCATCTAGTAGTGAGAGCCTGAACACCCTGTAGACCCTTCCCTAAAATACAGAAAAAAAACTAACCAAAATGTGGACAGTTTTTATTAATTTTATTAGGAGATATTGAGGTCTATATAAAGAGGGTACCTATATCTAACATGTTTACCTCTTTCCGCTCAGGTGCACTCAGGGAAAACAGACTGTTTCAATAATTTTTTCATCATTTTGTCAAAGATGTTGAGGCTAAATACTGAGGTTTAAAATGTATTTAATATCATTGTGGACTCTTCACTTTGCAAGTTTAAAATATAGTTTGCATTTAAAGAAGGCATTAGAGATATGACTATAAACAAAATAATGAGTTTTTGCAATATTGCCTTTTATAGCAAAATTGTCGGTTTGATTGACTGCATGATGTTTACTGTGATAGTAAGATACATTTCCATTCAAATCCATTTTCTCTAATATGTATGTATTGTTTTGATCTTTTGAAGACAAATTGAATTAAAACTAAAAATAATGAAAAGCAAAACAAAGAATAAAGATAAACATGAAAAGTACATTACAAAAATCAATTAAAATTTCAGAATATACATGTTGGGTAACTAAAAAGTGTTCCTTATTTTGATTCATTATAGAAAGATGCAATTTTCTTTAGTCAAAATGCTAACACAAGGCTGGGGAGTACAATTTTAGTTATAATATGATAGAAGTTTTTGGGGAACAGAACCACAACATTGTTGAATATTACCGTGTTATAGTTTGTGCACATGTGTCCCCCAAAACCTCATGCAGTCATGGGTCAGCTTCTGTAGTCTATGATTGATTATCGTGGGTGTGGTGCTGCACCTGCATTGGGGAAGGTAATTTGCATTACAATGAAAGGAGGGGAGAGAGACTGGTTAGGTGCCTGAGCTGATGTGCCTACCTTTTGCTCTTACTGTTTGCAGCCACCATGAAAGGTTGCTGTCTGCCATGAGCCACTCTGCATTGGAGCCTGCTGAGTATGGACTGAAACCCCCACTAACTGCGAGCTAGATAAACTTTTCTTTCCTTAGGTTTCTTTTTAATCTTCCTTAGTATTGAGTGTTGGGTATTTGTCCCAACAACGAGAGATGAGTAACTGAGACTCCATGACACTTCTTGAATGGAACAATTAAGGCCTAAAATAGTCAAATAACTTGGACACAATTGAGGCAAAGTCAAAAGTTCATGTAAATACCTGGTTCTCAGTGAGTCAGAAAATCTGCTTTGTTGGTTATATGTCTTATAAAATAGAATTGTTGATTCTTCTAGAATGTTTAGCACTTATTTTCTAATCAACTAAAAAATCCAAGGGGATTATAATGGGGATATTATTAGAGGTTGCTTGTAGCACCAATCACTGGGGAGAAAAGAACATTTTAGCTGCAATGAGCTTGATAAAAACATTACTTCAATTCTGTACAACTCCTTCAAAGCACAAAAAGCACACAGTTTTCTTTCACTAATTAGAAAATACAGATGGACATAGAAGGTTCTAAAAGCTCTACTTTAACCAATATATAACATTAAATTTTCCCCCACAGAATTTATCATTTCTCTCATTTTGAAACATTTTTTATTAAGGAGCATGAACAAGATTAAAAGCTGAAGGTTATTATTTAAGAAGTGGTGTTTCTTCTAATTGCCTGGAAAATGTTTCCAATCCTCCTGTGTATCTTGAGTATTACATATCTTTCACTTGCTTTTAACCTCTCAGTATGCTGGTACAACTTTTCATCTTAAGCTTTAAAACTCCTTGCGTTTTTCTTAATATTTTCTTTATCTTCTTTCGGCAATCTTCTGTTTTTCATGAAGTTTGTATTCTTCTGCCATGATTACAAGTTCTTCTGGGATGCTCTGACTAGTTCTCTTCAGAATGTTAATCAATTCATCAGCAACTTTCGAATCATTTTCAGTAATTAAGGTTATCGATGTACCACTCTTGCCAGCTCTTCCTGTACGCCCTACTCTGTGTACATACTCTTCAATATTGCGTGGGAAATCATAATTAAATACATGTGTAATATCATCAACGTTGAGGCCTCGAGATGCTAAATCAGTTGCAATCATTAGTTTCACACCACCAGTTTTAAATTCTTCCAATGCTTGTTCGCGTTCTTCTTGCTCTCTGTTGCCATGCAATAATTGTACAGGTACACCTTGGATGCCTAAGTCACTTGATATGTCATCAGCAACAAGTTTTCTGCTAACAAACACAATGGCTTTGTCTTCGGGTGCCATATTTTTCAAGAACTCTTCAAAATGAGCTCGTTTTTCTTCTTCTTTGGTAACAATTATAATTTGCTTCACTGTATTTACAGCAACTAGATCTAGAGTACCAACATAAACAATCATAGGATCTTTCAAATAAGACTGGGAAAGACGACGGACAGTATCTGGCCAAGTTGCACTTGTCATGATAGTTTGTCGATCTGGACGCACATCTGACAGAATCTTCATTATTTGGGGTTCAAATCCCAGATCCAACATTCTATCTGCCTCATCTATTACCAAATAGGTTATGGTTCTTAAGTTGACAAAGTTATGCATTTGAAGATCATTTAATCTTCCAGGAGTTGCAATAATGATATCTACACCTTTGGCAATACTTTTTATTTGCTCCTTTCTATTTCCACCACCATAGACACAAACACTTTTAAGATTCTTATATGAGTACTTGGAACAGTCAACTTTTATCTGAAGAGCTAATTCTCTAGTTGGAGTAAGGACTAGCATGCCGGGTCCATTCCTTTCCTCTCTAGTTGTTGGTTGAGATACAAGATGAATAAAACCAGGCATTAAATATGACAATGTCTTGCCTGTTCCAGTTTGGGCAACACCTATAAGATCTATTCCTTGTAGAATAATTGGCCATGCTTGTGACTGAATTGGTGTAGGTTTTTTGAAACCTGCTTTGGTTAAATTTTCCACCAGTTCTAAATACTGACCGAAGGCATCTTCAAATTTACACACTGGATTAGGGATTGGACGTTTATCACCTTTTTTCAGATCATCACAGATTATGGCAAAATTATCTTTTCTCCATTTTTCTACTTCAACTGAAGACATCAAACTTGTCTCTTTGGATTCTATGTAAAGATCTTTCTTAATTGCTGGTAAATCTGCCCATTTTCTTTGTTCCCATTCTATAGTCACTGCCCGGATATGGTCCCAATCTATCATTGGTCGAACTTTCTTAACAGTGTCACTTGTGCTTAATTTTTTCCCAGGTTGAGACTGAGATGCAGCATTATCAACAGGGCTCTGGGATGCAGCACTTTCAACAGAGGATTTGGATGCTAGGTTATGAACACTAGATTCTGAATTGTACCTTTCTTGTCTTTTAACAAGAGCATCTATAGCTGCTTTGGCCTTTCTCTTCATCTCATCGCTACCAAAAATTTTAACTTCTGCTTCAGAATTCCCATTTATGATTTGCACCTTAGTATTCGTGGAACTCTGAAGGTCTTTTATCTTGGAACCACCACGACCAATTACAGCACCGACCATACAGTTCTTCAAGCTAAAGCAGAGTAGTGGTTCAAGAGAGTCTGCTACCCTGGATTCCGGGTGGTCAAAGGAGACCCTGCTGCAGCTTGCAGTTTGTCCTAGGCCTCGGCCTCGACCACATCCACGGCCACAGCCACGGCCACGGCCTCGATCCAAGCCCCGGCCCAGGTCCCGGCCTTGGCCCTCGCCCCGGCCTCGGCCCTCGCCCCGGCCTCGGCCATGGCCCCGGCCTCGGCCCTGGCCCCGGCCCCGGCCTCGGCCTCGGCCTCTGCCTCCACCATCCCTTTCCTCGAAATTCACTTGAAAGTCCCTTGAATTAGGCTCCGACCCACTCTGCTCTGGGGTCCTGGACATTGCCCAGTAGTAGCAATGTTTGTCCTGCACGGTTTACTACATACGGTTCTGAAGAGGACACATCCGCCGCCTCTCTCTCTCAGGGTCTCAACCAACTGGCCATATCCAGTTGCTTGCAGGGAGCTATTATCTATGTAAACAAACAGAGGGAGGGGCTTTGATAGCTTTACCCATCACAAGAGTGAGCCTAGTATGATGTAAACAGACCTTTGAGACACAAAATTTAAAGAGATATTCACTCTCAGGGGCTAACCTTTCCTATACTTTCACAAAGTTGAGGGTCTTACTTTATTAATTTTTTTTAAAATTTACTTTTAGCTCACATATAAGAATTGTACATATTTTTGGGGTACGATGTGATGTTTTGATACATGTCTACTTGATATGATGTTCAAATTGGGGTCAATGTACCTACCTCTTCAAATGTATAATGTCTTTATGACCAAAAACATACACAATATTTTCTTGTAGATTTTTAAAATATACAGTACACAAATTTCACAGGTAGTCACCCTAGTGATGACTAGAGCACGAGAATTTCTTATTCTTCTCTTTAAATTAGTACCCTCCGACCAGTTGCTACTAAAGTCTCCCTCCTCACTACTCCTTTCAGTATCTGGTAATTGATACTGTACTCTCAACCTGTAGGAGTAAAATCATGTAGTCTGTCTTTCCTATGTCTTATTTCAGCTGACAGGATGGTCTTCTTTTCTATCCCTGTTGTTGTGGATGGCAGAATTGCATCCCCTTATGCCTGAAGTGTATTTCCTTATACATATGTATAACACTTTATATATCCATCATTTGAGGGATGTTCTGTTCCTTAACCATTGTTTCCTAAATGCATTGCTTACATTCCCCTAAGTAGCTGTAGTTCAGCTTAGACAGAACATTGCAGAAGATCTTGAACTAGGGCAGGCCAGATATTTCAGCAGACTAAAACTCCTGCTTAGGCAGGCACAGGGACTGGGGTTCGATCCCCGTGCCATGCCGGCCCCGCCCTTGGGGCTCACTGAGACTGGGCGTGGTGTTGCGAACCTGTAATCACAGTGCTTGGGAGACTGAAATAACTAATTTGAAGATAACACTATGCAATACAACAATTACTGCCAAATTATAACATAAAAAATAAAATTTGAGTGCAAAATAGAACATTTTAAGACCGAACTCATTGTGGTGAATTACTGAGATAGCACAGAACTAATGGAAACTTTTTCTGAATATTGCCAGATGCTCAGAGGGATTGTTCTTTCCGGGTGATTCGGTACCATTTCTAATTAGCCTTATAACTCAAGAAATTGGTTGTCATCTACATTAATGGCCATCAGTGTGACATTCTTTGCTCCAAATAAAGCTACATAGTTTCTGTCTGATATATTGCCATTATATACATATATCTGGTTTATGGCTTAGTACCTTATTGACACACTTCTGAAAAAAAAACACAAAAATGTTAAATTATGTAACAGCTAGCACTAAGAAGTTCTTATGGGGGCAGGAAAGAAAAAAAAGGAATGATTGAGTTTGTTGCAAAAAGTGGGTAATGGTTTTTTGCAAGTTAAGAAGAAAGGAATGAAAATAAAGGCAAAAGCATAGCTAAAACATTCTTAAGTATTGTGCTTACAGTGGTGCCTATGTCTTTATGGGAATCCGTGAGAGACTAAAATTCATTTTTCATTTAAATTTATTTGGCCTTGGGGGTGAGATCAGGGCAATCTGGAGAACTAGGACAGAGCTAAGGAGAATAGAAAAGGGAAAAAGGAACTTTCAGCAAAGCTAAAGACAAAAAGTTTCAAATTAATGTGGTTTTAAAAAGTAGCAAACTTAGAAAGAAAAAGCAATGTGATACTGATTAGGGAAGAACACCATGGGGAGAAAGGGGGATGCAAGGAAATGGGGTAAAATGTGGGCTTTGTAAGGGACTTGAACAGTGTAGTATTGAAAATGCAGAAAAAGAAACAGAAAGAGTGGGATAAAGAAGCAGGTAACATTCTTTTGATTGTTTGTTTTTTATGTATTTGGTATACGGTCTCAGCACACAGCTCCAACTCCTAATGATCCTTCTGTTTTCAGCCTCCCCAGAGCTAAAATTACAGGCATGCACCACCACACCCAGACTAGGTCCAGGCTCAGCTAGCCTTGGGGGCAGAGCTGGCAGGGCATGTGGTACAGGGGATCGAACCCTGGTTCTTGCATTTGCTGAAGCAGGCGATCAGTCTGCTGAGCTATCTTACTGGTCTCCAAGTAACAGTTTGACTGCTACTATATTCTAAACATGTAAAATATATCACCTCATATAATCGGTACAACACCACAGTCTTTCCTTAATCTTTTATGTGATATTTTACATAATATATCAAGTTCAGGAAAATTTAGGGTAAATAATATTCCTAAATTTAAACATTGGTCTGGCTAACCTCAAGGCCCTTTCTTTTGTTTCACTCTGTAGGTTTTAGAGGAAATCATGTGTGATTTGGTGCCTAATTCAGGAAAAGGAATCAAAGAGATGCTTTATCAAATATGTCTCAGTCTTTGTCACTGAACCAGAGAGTCTTGAAGCCATTTAATGGGATGGTTAAAAGAGAAGTCATTTAAGGCAAGAAAAGGAGTTTGGCTTCAATTATGTCCTTGTCATGGTATTTTGTGGACATGTATGTGGAAATTCCAAATGAAGCTGGGGAGTTGGAGTTGGTGTTTACATGAGAAAAAAAAGGGTAATCAGTGATAGATTTAAAAAAAGTCTTAAACTATTAAAGAATTCATATGATTAAATAATAAGAGGACTGGTGAAAAAATAAAAGGATTTAAGAAAACAGGGGGCCTAATAGGAATAAGGCTTGAGAACTTGTTGAAGAGACTTGGTAAACAATGTAAAACAAAAGGACAAAATGTGAGTAAGCAACTGAATTTTGGATAAGAAAATGGCCAATAATCTTCAAGAAGTCCCTTTTTATGGTGTAATGGATATATACATATTGCGAGGAAAGCAATTGGGATGAGAGACAATTAGACCTTTGGAGAAATTTTCAGGGATGGTGTGAAAAATTTATGTTTTATACCCAAATCTCAAAAGCACCGTTTTAATTTTTAAACAAGGCTTCTAAGAAACCACAATTTCAAGGGCAGATTATTTGAGTTGTTCTGCTAAGTATCCAATGGCTTTCAGGAAAGTTACTTATCATGAAATTGGAGGAAAATGAACTTTAATAGTCTTTCAAAATACGTAGGAGGATGTAGGATGAGGAGAGAATTACAAGGATACAGGAACCATTCATTAGCACTTTCAGAAAAGGAAAGTCTGTGGAAAAGGAGGGAGGGACTGCTGAGAGTTCTTTCAAGGAGATTACAGTGCTATTTTTAGCTATGCATTAAAACTTTCTCCATCAAATTGGGCTTATTCTCCATGGAGTAAGGGTATGCATTATTTAGGTATATGAAGAAGTGAGAGTATTAGATGTAATTAATTCTCTCTTCAGGATAAAAAAGAAAAAAATAGTGTAAGCTGTTTAGCACCTCCAATAAGTTCCTTTGGGGGAAATTCTTGCTTAACAACTACTTCCCATGAAAAATTTAACGTATTAGCATTTGTTTTAAAAATAATAATGACCTTCAATTACCCCTTGCTTATATTTTGAGGAATCTATTTCTAGGATTATTTTATTTCTGGTAATTATGTTGTAGGTAAGTTAAAAATCAATAATATTATCATTACATTATGTAAACAGTACACGCAAACATCCTTAAACTCATAGGATTTTAGAGATGTAAAGCATTCTTTTGGATAGCGCCTTTTCTTTTCCAACTTTGTCATTTGCATGTGATAAAGCTAAGATCAATTCAAAAGCAATAAAGGGATATGTCCAATAGAAATATGTCCTGAATCACAGATACATTGTGCATATTTTAATAACCCCATTTAAATATCAGAAGAAATGATTTAAATTTTGGACAAGGTGACATAGACACATATTTTTCCCTATTCTGGCTGATAAAATCTCTGAATATATCTATTTCTCTATCTAAATCTATCTATCTATCTATCTATCTATCTATCTATATATATATATATATATATTGAGAGCCAGAGAGAGAGGGAGAGAGGGAGGGAGAGAGAGAGAGACAGAGACAGAGACAGAGACAGACACAGAGAGATGGTGTGGTGGATTGCCAACTGGTATAACACCCAGTTAAATGTTATTGGTGTAACATGTAATACCCAGCTGAACTGAACCAACATGGCAATGGATGTGAGAGGTCCTCCTGAGGATCATTGCCAGTAGCATAAGAGGCAGAAATGAAGAAGAAGAAGAAGAAGAAGAGGAAGAGGAAGAGGAAGAGGAAGA
>NDGM011105732.1:0-28696 GCA_002564305.1 Octomys mimax | reverse complement strand
ATGGCTCAGTAAAATAAGCACTTGCCTGGCAAGCACAAGGGCCTGAGTTCAATTCCTGGTTCCGAAAAAACAAAAAAAAAAAGAATAAATAAAAGGAGAAAAGAAAGAAATCCTCTTAAAGATGATTCCTCTCAAGTCCATGTTAGAACTCCCAGAACACGTCTCTGTCCACCCCTTTTCTGATGCCTGACCCTCTTTTTAGCTCTCTCCTTGTCTGTCTGCCTCTCTGAATGAAGGCATCTTGGTCTGGCTTTACTGGTACAACTGATGAATTCTGCACTGGAAAAGTATACCTGAGTCACTGGTCCCACCCTACGTAATAGGCCAAGAGTGCTCTCTCGTTTGTAGGTAGCCAATGTCTTTTTGCTTGAACTCTGTTCTCATAGATACTCTCAGGCTCTTCCACACATGACTCAAGAAGAGAGGGCAGGTCAAATATGCTATTTCTGTGCCACTGCTTTAGAAAAGAATACACAAGTTTATTCGTAGCTCTTTCTCACTATGCTGAGGTTGACGTTGTTATACACTGCCAAGCTTGAAGCTTGTGACACTAAATCACTTCATTTTTCTCATGTGTTTTGAGTCAGGAATTTGAGAGGCCTTGCTGGGCCGTCCCATCTCTGCACTATATCCATCAGTCAGGGTGGCCCCACTTAGGCCAGAAGGTCTACCCAACACCACTTACCCCTGGTGGTATACTCATGCTAGCTCTGGGCTGGGACCTCAGCAGTAACTGTCAGCCAGTGGCCTTGATTCCTCCCCAGTCTGGGATCATCATGGGCTTCCTAAGCTTCCTCTCCACGACTGGGTCTCAACATGGGTGTTCCAAAAGTCCAAGCTGGGAGCTATGTCTTAGATGTAGAAAGCCATGTACATGACCTGTACTGCCACCTGTTGGTCAAGCAGGTTATTAAGCCCATCCCAGATATAAGAGAAGAGAGATCAGACTCCTCCTGGATAGACAGAGAGCAAAGAATGTGTGGTCATCTTTAACCTACCCTAGACATTGTCAGATAAGAACTGTCATACAAAATGATAACATTTTGTCTCCTATGTTGTTAAAAGTACCTTAAAGGAAGATATCTTTTAAAATTATAGCTCATTTTTCTCCCAAGATGCAACTTTTCTTTAATCCACTGGCTACTGTACCATGGCACCACATGGCCTCATATGATTGCTTGGTCTCTGGGCTCAGAGCTCCCTAGGCCCTTATTGGGGCTCCCATTCACATTGCTGGGGTGGACTGTCTATTTTTCCGACAATCCATCTCAGAAGTAGCATGTGAACCTTAGTCTTTCACTCTTATGAGAGGTTTGGTTTCCAAAGAAAAGAAAGGGAACCATTCTCTAAACATATTTATTTGTTTAACAAGAGCTCTGAATTATTTAGCAAACACTGCACCCAGAGCCCTGACTGGGTCATGGAAGTGCAGGGAGGGAAAAGAAAATAAGTCAGCAACGTTTGCTGTCAGCAGAGTTGCTTCTGGCCTAGCCGGGGAGATGGATGGGTTCATAAGCCACAGAAAGGACTAGAATAAAGTCTTGAGAACCCTCAATGTAGGTTGAGAAAAGAGTCATAAATTTTTTACTCTTAACACAAGTGTCTGCTTGCAGAAGAGATGGAAAGGCATCCCCTTCAATGAAAAGTAGAGTTTGGGAACACAGACCTGAAACTGGGAGGCAAAGAAAGCAAAGACTATGACTTGGGGACCAAAGCCCAGCTTGAGAGTCAGATTCTCTAAGTCAGAGTCTTGCTTCTGCACACTGTACGACTTCAGGCAACTTACTTCATCTCTGTATCTCACTCAGTATCCATACTTACCAGACAGGAATGAGGCTTGTAGCTAATACACAGGATGGCAAAGACAATAAGTTAAGATTTATATAGCCCTTAAAATATTGCCTGGCACCCCATAAGTACTGTGTGAGTATTTGCTAAATATGTTTAACTCTCAATAAGTGGTAATCTATTATCTTATTGTGACCTGGGTCTGGAATTGAAGGACATTAACATTTGTGTGTTATTGAGATACAACAATATAATTCATTGACAATTTCAGGAAGGTTACTCTTTACCTAAAGACAACATGGAATATAGAAGAAACAAGTAGACATTCTTGTAAGTGTAGACATAGGGATAAAAACACAGTTGGCCTTCTGTATGTGTGGGTTCCACATCTATGGATTCAACCAAGCAGAGTTTAAAGATGTTGAGGAGAAATTGCATACATTCTGAATACTCACAGATTGCTTTGCTTTTGTTTTTTCTGTCATTATTCTTTAAACTGTTCACACAACATTAACATTGTATTTCGTCATGTAAGTAACCTAGAGTCAATTCAAAGTATAAGAGAGAATGTTCATAGGTCAAAGGCAAATGCTTATACAAGAGTTATGGTCGTGATCTACGATGCCACCCAAGGACTCATGTGTTAGAGGCTTGGTCCCCAAGACAGTAGTAATATTAGAGGTAGGGTTTGGGAAGGTGGTTGGATCCTGAGGACTCTGACTTCATCAGTAAGTTGATCCACTGATGTGTTTGTAATTTGATGATGTTATTGGAAGGCAATGAAGGCTTAGGAGGGGGCTTGGGGTCTTGCTGAGGTAGTAGGCCATGGGTGTGTGTTTGTGTGTGTGTGCACCTGGCACTTTCTTCTCCCAGGCTCCCACCATTCTCTCTCCCTCCCTCCCCAATTCTTCACTCCTCTCACCCTTGCCTAGCTCCCAGGAGTTGAGCAACTTTCCTCTGCCACATCCTTCTGCCGTAATGTGCCTGCCTCAAAACAATGGAGTTAGTAGACCATGGACTAAAACTTCTGAAATGATAAGCCAAGATAGACCTTTCCACCTCTAGGTTGTTATTTTCAGGTATTTTGGCACAGTGATGGAAAGCTAACACAGTAAGGGGGCTGAGCATGCGCAGAGTTTGGTATTGGTGGAGGTACTAAAAACAATCCCTTGCAGATACTGAGAAACAGCTGTATTGGATTTGTAGAGTCATTCGACTGTGTTGAATGAATGATACTATTCTCTTTCTGGGATGTTTCAGTAGATTTGGATATTATTTATTTATCAAATGTCATTCAATCACTTTGCATGGGATGCTGATAGTGTTCTAGGGATACTCTGTGAGTGACACAGCTGGGTCCACCCCAGGGCACAGCTGTGAGAAGAGAGTCCTTGCCTGTAACTCCTGGAGTTTAAATCCTCATGGAGAGATAAAGGAGGGTGAAACAGATGTGGATTTGGCCTGAACAAAGCAGAGAGAGGAAGAGAGGACATGAGTGTTCAGGGAACAGAGAGTGCAGAACAGACAACACGGTGCAGAATGAGAGATTGGAATGGAAGGTCATCCGGAGAGGAGGTCAAATGAAATGACCCAAGTCAGAATTTTTAAGCCCCTAGAGCTCCCTACAAATGCGTGGTATATAATGCATGGGTGACTGATAGTCCAGGCTCCAGTTGGGATAAGCCAAGAGAGGTCAGGCATGGGCTGTAGCAAGAGTTTAAGTCTCACATAACTTTCTAATTTCAAGGACTATCAAGCTTCAAGCCCAGACCAGACAATGGGGTTAATTTGTTCTTTACTGAAAAAAAAAGTAAGAACAAGCCAGAGCACTAAATTTTAAGAGTGAGTTAGGAAGGAAACAATGTTCAAGAAAAATGTGATTATTAAAGAACTTCAAACCTTTTCTTTCAAGACCTTCTTTCTGGGGCTGGGGAGATGGCTCAGAATAAGTGCTTGCCTGGCAAGCGCAAGGTCATGAGTTCAATCTCTGGTACTGAAGGAAAAAAAAAGACTCTTTTTCTATAAGCCAGCAGGCTCTTCTATGTTTATTAGAAACTTTTCTGGATTTGGGGACACATCATTTTAAATATAATGATTATAGTCCCTCTTGCATTTCAAGGATCGTAAGAGTTCTGACAGCCAGAGGGCTACATGATTAGATAGACTGCTTATAAAATCAATTCTCTCCCACTCAGATTCTGGGGTAATATCTGATAAGAGAGAAAAATGGCCTAAACAAGAAACTGGCAAAATACGCACAAAGGTTCACATTTTAAAAATCAGTGGATGTTCCCAAATTGGAGAACTAAACACATTGTCATAGGGACCAGAATATTCAAGAAAACTAGATTAAAATGGGAGTTTCTAAGGATATTCCTTAGAAAATAGAGCAGAAAAAGAAAGGGACTGGAAAATGGCAGGAAGGGGGAGTATTTGCAGCTTCGTACAGAGTAAGGCCAGAGGCAGTGTGGATAGAGGTCTGCAGATTAAACCCCTTCACAANAGAACTGTCTTCCCTGCTAAAAAGTCTTCTACAAATTCCCATGAGTGTTTAGACACCCTCCCAGTGCTCACAGATTAAAAACAATAGTTTTGGGTTTTTTTGTTGTTTTTTTTTTAATTTCTATGGCAATCTAATTCAGGGTTTAATGTTTATCACCCTAATTCTTCTTACTTTGTAAACCACAGTGGAAGTTAAAAAAAAAATGCACTGGAGGTTCTAACTCTAACTTATTCCCAAAGTCAGGGTAGATTTCAACACTGCACATAAAAGTTAGGACCACTGTTCCCTATGTGAGCTAAACGTGCTGGTTTCTCAATTCCTTTCTTTTAAAAACAGAATCAACTGACTGCTTCTCTGACCTTCTGTTCCTCTCTGGCAATTTTCATCCTCCTTGGGGGACCCATAGTCTAACAACAAAGTCAAGCTTTTAGATCATGTTCTGATATCCCAAATGGCAGAATTTTTATTAGAATTTATGCTTAGCTGCTGAGAAAATATTACCAAGCACCCTGGAAATTTTCTGTCTGTCGACTGAATCCATTTTAATTTAAAAGCTATTCATTGCACACATTCTGCATATATGAAACTTTAAGAATGTATTTTAATTCTAACCCCTAAGAAGCTCATGGCATAATTGCACATGCAAGCCATAGGAACAGGGAAAATAACAATTAAAGGTAGTCTGCGATTCAGAATCACCTGGGTAACAGATAGAAGTTGAGACTGACATTCTTAGGAGCAAGAGGTCCCATTTGGTGTAGGTGGATGATCCTAGCAGGTGTATTTGAAATTTCACCATGAATTACGAGTAGGGTTTGCTTGGATAGAAGGAGCAGGAGGTTCTCTTGGTAGGGACATTGGCTCAGAGATGACAACAGCAGGGAGAGGACAACTGGTCAACCTAGCTATTTACTTCTTTTGAACATTGCCATGGCCGTTTAGATGACAATCATCTAGGTCATTCTAAATAAGTTTAAAGGACTTTTCAGAGTCTTGAAATCTATAATATTATAATCTATAATATACAGATGATACATAAAATGTATAATATTATACTGAGGTCATTCTATTCTTGCTTCAAGCCATTGTGTACCCTTCTAGGAAGAGCTCAGAATATGCAACTTAAAAACACTATAAACATTGAAAGCCAGAATTCTTGGCATTAAGTCAATGCCATTAAGTAGAACATTAAGTAGAATGTTCCTTCACTGACCAAGGTTTTTACCAGACCAGGAAAATAGAAAAGGAGAGAAAGCAACAAGACAACAAATCTGTCATAAAAATCTCATGAGACAACTTATTATATTTCCTTGGGGCAAGTTAAAAGAAAATGGATCATGGCATGTTCTATTCGTGTCAAACCTATACACAGTTACTGCAAAAAGCCAGTAAAACTTTAGATGCTTTGTCTGGAGGTTTATTTTAGTATTTAGGTGCTTGTAGGCCTTCCCCAAGCTGCTCACTTGAGTGTGTAGAACACAAGCGATACATGCAAAATATAGAGGCGCTATATTCACACATGTTTTTGTTAGGGTTCATTCAACCTGAGCCACAAAAATCTGAGCGTTTAATAGCACAAGTTCAAGAGCCTTTTTGTATGACTATAATCTAGATTATCTTCTGTGCTTATAATTTTATATTTCCACCATTCACTTTTATAGTACTTTGAGTTTATGGCATTTTTACACACCTTGTTTCATTTAATTCTTATAATGAATACAGATGTAGGTATTATCTGACCTCCGCTTTGTAGCTAGGAAGAAGCTGAAGCTTAGAGAGTTTATCAGTCATTCAGACAGCAAATCACTCTATGGCCAATATTTCTGAAAGCCACTTTTAAATGTTTTTTTGTAATCATGGTGATAATACAATTAGAGATTTTCTAATGTTGCCTTAGTGAAGTGATAATAAATGACAAGACCATTGACCGGCATCAACAGTGCTTAAGATTAGATTGTTGTGCGGATATAGAACAGGAGGCAGAAATTCAAAGTCACGTCTGGTGCAGCCACATCAGTGGATTTGGAAGTGCTGGCGACAGCAATGATGAGGCTGAGACAGCAAGACTGTAAGGAGTGCTAATTCCAAAGTAAGCCAAGCACTTCCAAATTAAATAATGAAGGGTCTCCCAAAGCACCACGCTTTGGCTGTGATACAAGGGAGTGTAGAAACATTTGTGTTTATGGAGAAAACTCTAAAAATGAATGCATAAGCATTTTGGAACATTCTGATGTTTTAAAAAGTGGACTGGCTACTTAGTTAAATGTCACATATCAGTATGTCCTCTACATATTCCAAGATTGTTTACAGAATCCAGACAAGTTCAACTCTAAAGGTGACTAAAGTTCAAAGGTAGCCATTTCTAAAATCTTTTGTCCTGGCATTAAAGGTTAATAGCTTTAGATTTCTCCGTTTTAAAATTTGAATTTGAGTCCGTTAGCAACATATTCCTAAATTTATAATAAAATTATTGGGGCCAAAAAACCTCCCTTTTAAGTGTTCTCTGTTTTCAAACAGAGGCTCTGTGAACTTCCCTTTGATCTACTATTTCAAGAGCGGATGACGGCCTTGGGCCTCCAGAAGACCTGTGCATCCTCACTAATCTAGTCATTAATCATTAATTGCTATAATAGCTTAAAATTTATGCAAAGACAGTTCATATATATATATATTATATATATATTCTACCTTTGGGCATATGAAATGTGAGATAATTTTCAACAGCTTCTAAGGATGAAATAAAAGAATTTTTCAATCATTTATTTAGAGGCTCTGAATATGTAGATTTTCTTCCTTTAAGAAAACAGCTTTCAAAGTACTCTCCAAGTACTTCAAAGGACCCCTGGGAGACACACATGAAGCCACAGAAGGGGTTGGGGGTGGTAAGGGGAGACACTATGCTTAATCACTCAGAGCAGTGAAACTGTTTCAAGCATTGATACTCTTTATAGCCAACAGAGAAACACTGATCAAAAACTATTGCCTTAAAGCTCCTGTATAAAGTATCTCAGGTATCTCCTAAGATATATTAGAGTTCTTAGAAGCAATGTCAAAAAAAGTTCAAATCACTTCAGTATTTATATAAAACATGACACATTGTGGTAGTTTCCACTTATCTCTGGCTTTACTTTTTGTGCTTTCAGTTATCTGTGGTCAACTGTCATCTGAACATATTAAATGGAAAGTTCTAGAAATAAACAACTCATACTTTTTAAAATATATTTGGTACAGGGTCTCACTATGCAGCTCAGACTCGTAGTGATCCTCCAGTTTTCAGCCTCCCCAGCATTGGGATTACAGATTACAGGCGCATGCCACCACACCTATCTCTGTGGCTGCTTCAGTGTGCCCAGGGGCAGGGTTGGCATGGCATGTGGTGCTGGGGATTGAACCCCTGTCACTGCATGCCCAAGCAGGTGCTTAATCTGCCGAGCTATCTCACTGGCCCAGCTCATACATTTTGAATTGGATGTAGATGGTAGTAGTGTGATGAAATCTTGCACTGTCTCATTCCATCCAAAAGGGGCATCGTTCCTTTGCCCATTGTATCCATGAGGCACACACTCAACTGTTCATACATTACAGCATTTGTGTTTAAGCAATCTTTATTTTACTTCATGGTGGTCCCAAAGTACAAGGGAGGCACTAATGTCCAAAACATGGAGGGACTCCGGTGCTGTGCTGCACTGCTTCAGGGCATATAGAGAACAACAGCAGACATGACCAAAAATATAGTGAGTGATTAAGATATTTTAAAATTTGTAATAATAAAAGATACATTGCTATTAATTCTCCTCAAAACATACCTACTCACTTCAAACACTTGTACCTCATTCTTACCTCTTTCGGAAGCAGTTCTAGAAATCCTCATTTGTGAATGTCTTTAGCTGTGCTGTCATGGTTGGCACTGTGCCTTGAATCAATTAAAAATGATCTAGTATCTTTCCTGACCACTTGAACTTTTTGAGGAGGAGCCAGAATTCTGTCACACGGTGACAGATCTGGTAAACAAGGTAGATGAGGACACACCATGATGTTTTTATTTGACATAAATTGCCATAAATGTAAACTGTAAACTGCTTCAGAAAGTGGCAAGAGCAACAGAATAAATATGTTCAAAGGGTGAAGTGTTCTGAGGAGAATTCGTGTCAATGTGTCTTTTGCTATAAAACATTTTCAATCTAAGGATTTACTGTATTATATACAGACTTTTGTACTGCCTGAGGTGTCAGGCATCCACTGAGGCTCTTGGAACTACTGCTCCTGGGTAGGGAGATGCCATTGAACTATTTTCAGGGAACTCTGGGGATGGCAAAAAAATACAAAGCAAGAGAATTTCGTGTTATCTGGGAGTGGTTTAATATAAAACCCACTTCTAGGATTGTGTATGGTCTTGAAATAAGCTACAGAAATCCCCAAATGGCTTTCTTCCATCCCTTTGTTGCTTCACAGAATGTCTTGACTGTACCTCACACTGGCTATCTTGAACCTGCCGACTCATCCGACCTGGCCTCTGGAGCGGGGCTGTGGCTGTGGGGCATCCCCAGCCCTGCCTGCCTGTGCCAGATGTGCTAAAGCCACCTGTCCTAGGCCTCCTGCTTATGCCCGTCAGAGAGCCTAGCCCACATCCCCTTTGCCAAGCTCTCCTCAGAGCCGGCCTCAGTTCTCACAAGCTTATCCTATGTGGCGCCATCAAGGGAGAGCTCAACATCCATTTACTAAATATAGGAGCAGCTTCCACTTGGAATTCTGATCCTAAGTGTAACACTGTAGAATCACAGAAAAATAAGCCTACACAGCAGGTGAACAAGCTGGTGACACAGTACAATAAATATTCCTAACTTCTCCCTTAATTTTGCCTTTTGAAAAAAAGTGACTTCTAGAACACAATTCATGACTTTTCTGTCATTCGATAGTCATTCTTCTACTCTTTTCAAAAAAAGATATCACTTTAGCTTGTAGGTCAAAGTAAGCTTCTAACACAGAAGATAAATCTTTAGCCACACACTCAGAGCTTCATTGTTAAGCTTGTATGTGATAAAAACTGAGCCAATTACAAAAGTAAAATCATGGACAAGTTGCTTGAAAAAAATCATGAGCCAGTCTCAAGGATCAGCTGCCTCCTCTGCCAAATGGGGAAAGCAGTACCGGCTCCCTTGCAGGACTGTTTTGAGATCTGCAGTGGCTGCCCTGTAAAGTGATGGCTTGCACCGCCTGCCCTAGTGGAAACTTTTCGGTAAATACGCCTTACTCCGTATAAGTGGTGGTTGGTGGTGCTAGTAAGCCCAGAGCTTTGTGTTTTCTGCTCACCACTGTGATGGTTGATATCAAGTCATATTTGTCCAGGTCACTGAAAAATCACTGCCTAATAAAGCAGTGAACCATCTCCAATTAAAATCCAAACCACAATTTTCCACATACTCCTAGGATGTTCTTTACTACCAAAACAGCCGATATCTCATATTTCTTTATGAGGAAACAAGCTGAGAAGAATTCAGTGCTTTCCTCTTTCTTAATTCTCTCCACAAGAGCCCAGAAAAAAATACTTCCATGAGGGGGGGACACAGAAACTTTATGTTCCAGAAACAATTTTGGTTCAAATTTAACATCCTGTCCTGATTTACTAAAGCAAGACAAAAATATTTTATTCACTTAGCACTTTATTAGAAATATTACCAAACCTTATTTAGCTGTGTGGTCTGATAAAATGCCTTCCTTGTTGTTGTTTAATCTATTGCATTCAATGTTGATTTAGGAGGAATTTTCTGCATTTTTATTAAGTGCTTTCTATAAAAATGTCTAGGCGCAATGACTATTATTAAGCAACCAAAGAAGTAGGTCCTTTAATACAACGAAGGAAACCACCCATTTAATTCTCATACTTTTGTGTCACAGATTTTTACTTTAAATAATTAAAATGTGGGAGGAGAGCTGGCAGGTATGAGTTAGTGTGCTCAAGTGGAAAGAACGAGCCACTCATAGTTAGAGGACTTGGTTTCCAAGCCCAGCTTTGTTACGCGGAAGCCTTGTGACCTGGAGCTAGAAACTGTCTGACCTTTATGATCATCTCTCTGTCCATGAAATGGACCTGGAAGTTCCTGTTCTTTACTTCCTCGAAGGATTATGGTGAGGTGCAAAAACGTTGTAGCAGCTATCTCTGCACAGCCAGCCCGTGTGCACCCCGATACTCCAGCTCACCCTGCTGTGAGCCTCTTGCCCTAGTGGAGAAGTGAGCACAGCCCCTGACTTTGGGTGGTTGGCTTAACAGCCCTTCAGCCTTACAAGAAGGGGGTGTAAGTGCAAGAAGCATTCAGTAGAAACTGCTGTTCAAATTTTGGATTTGCATCTTGTTCTAGGCTAAGATATCAGTGGTCCAAGCCTCTCTCTCCTGTGGGGCAGGGCAGTGACCAGAGACAACTGATATTGTACTGTGTGCTGTCTTGCCTTGCTAGGATGTCCCATAGATTAGGCATATTAAATACCTTTCCACTTTATGGTATTTTCCAGCCTATATGTACGACAGTGACATATGCTCACCTGAATTTACAGCAGCACAAATCGTCATAGCTAAATCTTGGAAACAACCCAAATACCCATCAGCTGAGGAATGGATAAAAAAGATATGGTATTTTTATACAATGGCATATTACTTGGCTATAAAAGACATAAACTCAAGGCTTTCATAGGTAAATGGATACAACTAGAGACCATACTCATAAGCGAAATAAATCAGACCTGCACATGTAAACATCGTATTGTCTCCCTAGTATAAGAACCTGAAAGAATAAATAAAATCTGAAAGGGACAATAGATATTGTGAAAGGGAAAAAAACTGTTCAAAGGGAAGAAACAACTGGGATAAGGAAAAGGAGAAAAGAAAAAAGGAAAGAAAGAAAAAATAAATATGTATGTATATGCACAGGATAACTTAGATAATTGTACTGCTGGTTTCTGCTTGTCTATTGAAAGGAATAATGTTAAAAGTATTTCTCTCTCTTGTTTTTAATTTTTTTTACCAATTTTACATACTTATAGTTGGTAATCTGAACAACTAATTTGTTCTTTTTTAAGCTTTCACAATGACTGTTAAATTCTAGTCTAGTTGAACAATAGCTGATTTTATAGACATCAGCCCATGGTAAACATGTTTACTGAGTGAAAGCTATTTAGACATGTAAGTCCTCATTTTCTGCAGACTAAGCAATAAGATAACTACACAAAACACTATGGATAGTGACATACACTTATTCAGAGTTTTCATACAAGACATTATCAAACTATGCCTGCTAATAATATTTAACACAGTAGGGTTAGTGGCTGTAGTTCTTACACAATTTAATTGTGAGTACCTCACTGAGGAAACACTTGGATAGTTTCACTGAACTTTCCAAATTAGCACAATATATTTAAGGAAAATATAGGGTAAAATGAAAATTGAAAGGGAAGAAGTTGTTATAAAAGGAAAAACAAAGAAGTCAAGTGTTGAGGTGGAAAATTCAAATTCACACAGCTCAAAGGAAGAGATCAAATATGGATTTCACAAATCAAAAGCTTAAAACTCAATATAATACAAATCCTCTTTAAAAGCCAAGTTAAAACTCATATACCTATAAAATTGCTACTTTAGGCCTTAAACAGTACCTAGTCTTTGATCAAAAAGGTCACAACAGTTAAATGAGTGGAATATCTTGATTTTATTCTTTATACTAGGTGATGGGCATAAAGCGATCCTCCTTAATAAAGTTGATAACTAGCTTCACTCACATTTTTAATAATGCACATTTAGGAAAAGTATTCATCTTACAAATTGTTCTGCAATCCAAATATACAACAGCTTGGACAACAACGTTGAGAAAACAAAAGCCAATGTGAAAAGACAGAGTAAAACAACTGCAACAGATGAGGACAACAATATGCAATGCATTAATTATTGTAACTGTCCTACTAACCTGTATTGAAATTGTCTCATTGCTATTTCTTTCTCAATAAAATTAGTTTAAAAAATAAAATAAAATGCAAAAAAAATTTTTTTTTAGAAAAAAAACAACTACAACAGTACAGGCTTTTAAGGCTCCGATTCTACAGTTTTCTTACTGCACCATCAGTGTCGGAAACCTGCTCCTTCAGCTGGCTCCCCTGCTCTGGGTTTAAAGAAATACCCATTCTTCCTAGTTTTATTTCCACCTTCTGGACCCGCCCAATATTCTCCAAGAACAGTTAGAACTTTCCCTTTAAAGTCGTGAACGCTGACATATCTCCTTTTCATAACTGGAAACATGTGATCATCTCCGCTGCTGCTGCTGCTGCTGCTATGCTTAAAAGACAACAGAGCCCTGGAAGTGTCACTAGTCTTTTACTTCTTTACAGGTTTTTCTGGAGCAGCTTGCTTTTTCCTCTTTAACTTTTTGTCAACTTCACTGTCAGAATCGCTGCCCGAAGAGTTTGAAGAAACACGTTCCTTTGATTTAGGCGCTGCTCCATTACTGCAGGCGACAGCTTCCTACTCACTCGTGCCTCTAAACAAATAATCTGAAGACAACAATATGCAATATAACAACCACTGTTGAGTTCCTACCAATTTGTTTAGTGATATTCTGTGTCATTTTTTTTTTTTTTTTTACCATTTCTTATTCTCTTTAAATAAAAAGACACATGAAAGCTGAGGAGCTCCTGTAGTCAGGCCTTTTGTGGAATTAGTCTGATCCACTGATGATGCTTGAGGAGGAAGTCTGAGACCCCACAGAGTTTAATATGACCCAAAAGGTTTCCAAACAGAACTATCTTCTAACTGTAAATAACTTATGGTCAATCCTGTGTCCATACCACATCCTACTATCAATCAGCTGCCTCTGTGTTTTGATAGAATATGACTATAAAAGTCATTTTATAGAATGGTCCCATGCACATGTGCATGTGCCTGCGTGCACACACACACACACATGTACAGAAACAGAGACACACTCCATGACTTTCCTCATCTTGTTGGATCATTACATATGTGTGCATATGCAATGCATGCCATTTGAGAGTTTGAAGTGACTTTCTAAGGTGTTACATCAAACAAATAACCAGCACAGCGCTGCACTGTCTTATGGCTCAGAGACCTAACCTAAGTCGTTAATTGTATTGAGAGCTGTCTTCGCCACTTTTCTCATTACTAAGATGTAATACCTGACACCTACCATGTAAAGGAGGAATGGTTTGTCTTGGCTCAGCTGACTCCAAGTCAGGACAGGAGGAAAGAGAGGCACAGCCAAGGAGAAGTTTTCATGTCCTGTGATGGCTTGGCAGAAGCAGAGGTCAGAGGAGGAGCCAGAAGAGAGATATATAACCTCTCGGGTCGCGCGTTGTGGAGGCACATACCTGCACTCCTAGCACATGAGAGGCTGAGACAGGAGGATGGCCGTGAGCTTGAGGCTAGCCTAGGCTACATAGTGAGACTCTAGGTCAATAAAGACAAAAAACAAGCAAAAAATTAATCTTTTCCAGGCCCTGATTCCTAGCAGCAAAGCACCTACAAACTCCCATAACCAAATCACCTTCCCAAGGAACCCTCTTGGCTGCATGAGGCATGAGGGGGACTCTGAGACAGAAACCATCACAGGCCCCATCATTTTTTTGGTATGAATTTTACCGTCTACCAAATTGAAAAGATCTGCTCATGACATGTGCCATTTCCTGACAAATTAATGGTGACCTGGGGATGGGGAGATGGCTCAGTAGAATAAGTGCTTCCCTGGCAAGCGCAAGGATCTGAGTTCAATCCCTGGTTCCACCAAAAAAAAAAAAAAAAAAACAATGGCCTATCATGATCAGTGAATGATATCTGTGGCTATTTTTCTGCTCCCAACCAAGTCAGCCACCCAGCTGCCTAAGCAACTGCAATTTCCCAGATAGTCTTCCTATTATTAACCCCCACTGTGGCTTTTATCTCTTTATTTTCATTTTCAAATGCATTCCAAATTTAGAACGCAGCTTGATGGCCCAGAAACTTGCAGCTCTAAGTGCATCTGGAGCACAGAGCCCCCCAGCCAGGGCCTGAGGCTCCAGACACACAAGTGTCCAGCAAGCCCTAGGGACTGTGAGGACCCAGGTCTGAGACCCTGCCCTGTCCTCTCCCAACTTATAACATTGCCACCCAGGTAAATGTCAAAAGAAGTCTATAAAATGGGCTGCTTGTGTCTTCCATGGTAATTACATTTCCATGGTAATAGGAAGACATTTGAGCTACAGTTTATTATCAGACCTTGTCAGCACTAATTGTCAGAGCCATCTCCCTGGCCCTCCACTTCCCTTGCTGCCTTCCTAAAATGTAAGGGCCTTCCCGACTGCTGCCAAAGGTTAGCTGTCTGATCAATTCACCATCAGCTGTTTGAAAACCAAATATCAACCCATTCTTCCATCTGCTTGACCCCTAGAAACCAATCTGACTGGGATGACTCGATTGATTCTTTGGCATTGATAGGATACATGACAAACCCACCTTGTGTATACTCTGAAGAACAAAACAGAGAGCACGGCTGCAGAGATCGGCTGTACAACTGGGACCAAGCAAAGCATCATTATTAGAGTTCTACAAAGCCTAGCATTTATGTTTCAGTACAAGGCCACTCTGATTTGACATACAGAGCAGGTGGGGTT
Organism: Octomys mimax; assembly: GCA_002564305.1. NCBI lineage: Eukaryota > Metazoa > Chordata > Mammalia > Rodentia > Octodontidae > Octomys > Octomys mimax. Next base: position 13,764 of record NDGM011105732.1, on the reverse strand, counting down.
GCCAGGCCCTCCCCTTGCCTACTTCTCACTACATTTAGAAGATACTATGTGTTCCCTTAAATGAACCAGTTACCAGTGTATTGTTTCTCAGATTTAGAGTCGCCCTTCAGTACCTGCTGTGCCATGATGGGCTGGATTCTGAAGGCTCTGATCCTTCACAACGACTGTGATGCTAGCTTTGCCAATGGTGGCACCTGCAGAGATGCTGCAGGAGGGAGGAAGCTCCTCCTCCTGGTCCTGGTTGCTTTCTTACCTTTCTTGTTCCTACTGCATGATCCCTCCATGGGGCAGGTGTGCAGGAACAGCTGGTGGTGTTCTGTCCCAGCTGCACCGCTGCAGCAGCTCTGCAGCCCCACCGGAGTACAGTGACCACCTTGTATGCTCACCCACCAAGTGATCCAGGCCCTGTGCCCACCGTGGGACCCCAACTTCCTAAGTGCATCAGCTCAGCCCTTCACTCACCTGCATCTCAGAGGCTGTTTCCTGCTTGCCTGGTACTTCTGATGAAGCTCAAACCCCCCTGCTTCCATGAGCTGCAGTCACATCTTCTCAAACTAGGTCTGAATCCATGACCTGGGTGAGGAGCGCCTCTCCATTTCATCCATCCTAGGATAATTACCCATTGACTTAGCATATCCCTTAGGGTTTTATTTACATCTTTACAGGTAATATCCAATGATAACTCAGTAACTCTTTATATTAAACTTCCCTTCTTTAAATTGCTGTGTGCACTCTCTCTCCCAAATGGACCCCAGGTGATATACCCTCTGATCATTCTGGAGAACCTTGAACATTCAGCAGCCTCTCAAATGGTCATTAATTTGATACCGATCTGAAGCCCCACTGTCTTCTAATTATGCGGTCACCAAATCTCCAGGGAGGTAGTCAGAAAGTGGGTGACCAATCAATGAATATTCTGCTTAATAGCTTTGAAAAATCTCATTCATTCAGAAACATCCATCCACCCTCTGTGAATAATTATTTTTCCAGATTAACAGATAAGAATATTGGCTAAAACTAGCATTTTTCATTTGAAGATGTTATGCAATACAATAGCCATTGTCAAATTCCTATTACTTTGATTAAATTTTGTATCATTTCTAACTTTCTTTTACCATCTTGCATTCTTTTTTTAAAAAACTAGCATTTATTTTATTTTATCTTAACTTATTTTATTTTGTGGTGCTGGGAATCAAATCAAGGACTTAGCAAATGCTAGATAAGTACTCTACCATTGAGCTACATCCCCAGCCCAGCACCTCTTCTTAACCAAGACAATATTTCAGCCCTAAAAAAAAAAAAACTATTGTTTATCTAAGGCTAGAAAAAGCTGGCCTTCAGTACGGTTTTTGCTATTTTTAATAGTCACAAACTTTAGTGAGCACGTAAGTTCTTCCAATTTAAAATAGCTAAGCAACTGATGTTTTCTTTTAACAACAACTGATATGAAGGTGGCAGTTGAGTAGCTGTTTTCCCCTTCACCTGAACATGCTGTGAGTTTAGAGGTTGAAAAAGAAGAAGCAATTCTTCTCATCTTCCGTAGACCAGCAGAAATGCACAGTGCAGTTATAGATATAAACCATCCGGCTTACAAACATAGATATGTCTCTTTCCCCCACTCCCTCTCCTGTCCTCCTCAGCTCAGTAATTCCTTCCTTTTGAATAAGTTCATTCCCCTCTTTCAGTGTCTAGTACATCCTTCAGATTTTATTTTTTCTCTTCCAGGTTCTCACACTGAGGAGACAATACGATGCTTGCACACGTGGGTCTGATTTGCGTCACATGAGGGTATAGTCTCTAGTTGCATCCATTTACCAATAAAACCCTCTAATTTATCCTTTCTTATAGCTGAATAGTACTCCGTTGTGTAAAAAAAATCACATCTTCTTTATCCATTCCTCAGTTAATGCTTAATTTATTTTGTCTCCTTTTTTCAATTCTTTTTCCTTTTTCTCCTAATTTTTCTTTTTTTCCTTTTTTATTCTTCCTATTTTGCATGCATATATATGGTAATATGAACAACTAATTTAAAGCTAACACTATGCATTACAATAAATGCTGTGAAATTCATGCCATTTTGCTTAGTGAAATTCTGTGTCATTTGTAATTTTTGTTTTAATATTATTTTGCACTCTCCTTAAAAAAAATTAAAAAGGTTAAAACTTCTGTCATCTTATTTATTGTGTTCCTTCCATAAAACTAGTTCATTCTACAGCCTCTACTGCTGACTACTAAGCATTCATAGATGGAAATATAGAATATTGATCAGCTTTCCAGGTAGCAATTGTTTGCCAAAGTGCCCTCAGTTGGAACAATTCTTTTCTTTGTTGACGTGAGGGCAGTTTGATTTTCAGAGCATTTTCTTACCTAATAACATAAAGATTGAAGCTGTATTTGTAAGTAATGAGCTTTAATTAGAAGAAAGTTTTTAGTAAAATGAATGGTAAGAGTTTTTGCAGAAAGGAAAATCAATTTGAAAGTAGCTTGTTCCCATCAGGTCTTGTGAATGATAGACATGTTGCAATTGGGAACAGAGCGAGATCTTTTTGGGACAAAACTACCCTGTAGGGCCAGGGAGATAGTTCAGCAGTCTAAGTGTCTGCCTGGCAAGCGCAAGGACTAAGGTTCGATCCCTGGTGCCAAATGCTGTGCTGGAAACCAGGTGTGGTGGCACATGCCTGTAATCCCAGTGGTGAGGAAGCTGAAAACAGGAGGATCACTAGGAGTCCAAGCTGTGTAGCCAGACCTTGTACCAAAGAAATAAATGAAAACCACCCTGGAATCATTAAAGACATTTCATTGTCCTTATTCTTTCAGCAACAGTTATCTTGGGAGACAGAGTCCAGGAAAGTGTCTGCCTTGTAGAATGGACAGCTTTTCTCCAAATCTGAAAATTAAAAAGAAAAAGTTTATTAGATTTAGAATTTTTATCTTGCCCTGGAGTTTAATCAATAGCTGACTTAAAAGCTACTTGTGCAGATGACGAAATGCTGACAACTATACCTCCCGCTTGTCATTTTAAAGATTCCCATCAAAGTTCATCCCTTTGGGCCTTGTATATCTTAGGGTTCTCAAGAGTTACTTATTAAAATGCAGGTAAGAGAAATAACCCTTTAACTCTTTACAAACTAAGTCTGCCAAGTTGCTGCATAATCATGACATGTCCACCAGCATGGACCTGAGTGACATTTCTGATGAGTGTGAGAGGCACTGGAGGAGCTGCTAGGACACAGCACTGTGTGGTTTATGGGCTTGGTGGCTGTGCTCTTCACCCAGCACACAAGGGCTGCTGAAAGCATGCACGTCTGTGTACTTGGCTAGACGGGCAGCGCAAGGCGTCGGTACTTAGAAACACATTTAGGCCTAAGTGTGGTTACATGGTTACACGCCTTTGTTTCTTTTTCAGTTGCATTTTACTTTTCTATAATGTCCTAAAACAAGAGTCATATGGAGTTCATTATTAATTAATCTCCAAAACTCTGTACATCATTGTCAAAGTCTACCCATTACTTTACACACTGTCTTTCTAACGTGGAAGAATTTCTGCCCAGTTTTTAAAGTCAATGACATTTGCTAGTTATCTGGAACAACTGGCTTTCTAAATATCTGGGACATTGTAAACTGTTACATAGACTAGGCTTCCTTTGTCTTGTCTTTTGTTTGTTTTTATTTTTGCTGTCTACTATAACCATTACAATGGAATTGTAGGCCACTCCTAGTTTTCTTTCTGACTTCACTGCATGATCCTCTGTTTTCCTCTCATATTTTATGTCAATTTTAAACTTGCACTGTAGTCATAGTCCGTGTGTATGTCATGCGTAAGTAACATGTATGTATATAGAAATACATATGTGCATGTCTTTAATAGACCTTGATTTTCAGATTTTATTTTTGAGATGTGCAGGGTCTTACTACACAGCACAGGCTTGCCTTGAACTCACTATGGATCCCAGACTGGCCAGAACTTTCGGTGATCCTCCTGCCTCCACTTCTTGAGTGCTGGGATTAAGGCATGTGCCATTATGCCTGGTTCCTCTCAGCTGCTTAAAACACTTTCTAAATCAAAACAAATTCTAAACAGGTAATTGATTTCACTTAATTCTCACAACAACCCTATGACACAGAGTTATTCTTTCTATTGTAAAAATGAATCAACTTGCATTCTGTAAAATTTTTTATCAGGGTTATAAAACTAAGCAGTCAAGCCGGTCTGAAGTCCAGCTTCCTTTTTTAGTTTTGACTGAAAGCCTCGTGCTTTTTCTCCCACACCTAACTCCGTGGTATAGGAGAGAAGTGTACTAAAGGGGACAATGGGGAGCTACAGTATTCCCTAGAAAGTCTTGTATCCTGTTTTCCAAGCAAACAGAAATCTTATGTGAAGGCAGTGGAATTCTTTTGGCTCCTAAAGTACAATATTCAGGTTTTTTTCTTTCATTTATGTATGTGGCCCAGGGTCTCACTACACAGCTTGGACTCATAGTGACCCTCCTGTCTTCAGCCTCCCCAGCCCTGGGATTGCAGGCATGTGCTGTGCACCACCACGCCTGGACTTGTTTGCTGTCTCAGCGCCCCCTGGGGGCTGTCCAACCCTGGTCCCTGTGCTCCTGTGCTTGCCAAAGCAGGTGCTTAGTCCACTGAGATATCTCACTGGCTGCCTAGAATAAAATATTCTAAAGTCAGGTATCCTATAGGACTCATCCTAAATGGGCTAAGAAGAACGTGGGACCCATGAGGTTGTCAGACCGTATTTGGTAGAACCCAACTTTACCCAAAACATTCAAGAAAACTCCCTCAGGCCTTGCTAACAAGCTAGTTTTATAATCTCTTCTTTACACGCTGCATTCAGAGGTTTGGGATTACATCCATGTATTCTGGAGTCGATTAGCTGACATGACCTCTTTCTTTTCAACAAATAAAACATGAAACTTCAATCTCCAAGGCTCTTTGTACATTTATTTTTAATGAGTAATGTTCCCTGTTGGCAATCGAATCTCAAGGTCAGGCAGAGGAGCCTGGAATCTGAACAAGGCACCAGACAAAACCTTGAGAAATAAAGAGCCCAAATGAATTGTTCTCTGGCCACTGAGATCTGTTAAAGGTACTTGTTATCTTAACAAATATACACATACATAAAGAATACTAAGCACATTTCTTATTTCATCTATCTCTGTGGATAGAGGAATCTGTCATGGGGAAGGAAGCAAGCTAATCAAATGTTTTTCACCTTGTGATTTCTTGGCCTCTATTTTCAAAACTCACTCATACCCACATGCAGGGGACCTAATTTAGTGTTAAAACCTAAATTATTGAGACAGGCTACTAACCTATGGCAAAATTGCTAGTGAGGTTGTTGGGGAGATTTTAACATGCTGTGTATCTCATAAACTCTGCTCTGATTTCCCTGTGCAAAAGGATTAAATATAGACCCATATTCTGAGTTAGAATAAAGGTTTAGGCTCACCCAGTCCAAATTTTCCCAGTCACATCCTCTAAAATTTTCTCTTGGTTCTAGCTGAGTGTTTCCAGTCTCTAGTGTTGAGAAGCTTCACCTCCCAGTGCTCCAGCTCCATTCTGAAGGCATTTTGACTGTTGGAGGACCTCTAATCTCAGCATGGTGGGTCTGCTGCCCAGAATGAAACACCTGGCAGCAGAGGTGTTTAATTCTCCTCTGGTACCAAACGTCAGGCCAGGTATGAGGATTCAGCTGCTTGGGAGGCTGAGGCAGAAGGAGTGCAAGCTCATGTTAGCCTGGATAACTTAGCAAGACTCTATCTCAGAAACTAAAATAGAAGGTCTAGGACTTGGGGGCAGCTCTCGTACAAAAAACAAATGAACAAACAAGAAATTCCAGAAGTTCTTCCTTTTGCTCTCATCAGTCACTGCAAAGAAACAAAACATAACCAAGCATCTCCACCTGAAAGATGCCTACAGTGTTATTTGGATATTTCATGTGTTATAGGTCAAGGGAATAATTTAAAGATTGAATGGATATGCACTGTAAGAAAAGAACTGAGTGCCAAGTTGTCTTTGGGGTTCTGGGGTCTCCATGTGTGGTAATTGATACCTATAAAGAACATACTGTGGTCCCTTATTGTTCTGGTTTAGATCTGAAATGTCCCCCAAAAGGCTGGCTTTGAGCTGTGGGGCTCGGTAAGAAGGGATGGAATGTTTGAAGAGTGACTTGGCAGACTGTATCCTCATCCCTGGCCACCCCCTTCACCCTCAGATTTCTGGTCACCTGGTCACCAGGGTCAGCTCTTCTCTATCATGTGATTCTTCCATGGAGCCAGTTCACCATGGACTAAACCCACTAAAACCATTAATCGGAATAAATCTCTGCTCCAGTTGTGGGTGTTGAGTACATAATTTGTCTCAGAGATAAGAAATAGAATAATACATTACACTCACATTTATTTCTGTGTGTGTGTGTTTTTTTTTTTTACATTTACACATGTAGGTCTGATTTATTTCTCTTATGAGTCTGGTCTCTAGTTGCATCCATTTACCTATAAAAGCTTCAAGTTTGTCTTTCTATATGACCTGCGTAGTACTCCATTGTATATAAAAAAAAATCGTTTTATTAAAAAAAAAAACACACATCTTTTGTGTGGTTGTAAAAGGAAATTATGAACATCGCTCTCCTGGAAAGATGCAATCTATGGGCTTTGTTTGAACTGCCCCTAAGCAGTCTAAGGGTTTTCCCTCTCTTCTGTTTTATGTCTCTTTTTGTACCTCAGGTGCAGAGAGCAAAATTAACCACAATGTTTACTTGATGGCATACAATTATCATTGGCTTAAGCATGGTTCTCTCTTAAATTTTTTAACATTAGCTTGGTGTACGTTACATATAAACTTATCATTCTTCCCATCTCCTCCACCAAAGAAACCACTGCATTGTTCAACAGTCTCTTATTCTACAAACTCTAGTTTCATTTCATATATACTTATTCCCATAATATACTACTTATTTTAATTTTAGAAAAAGTATAATTAATATTTCACTCTAAGATTGTTAGGTTTACCTTTTTACTGAAAAATAAATTGCTCAGATTTACCCATATTGTTAAATATGGTTCATTTCTATGTTGTATAGTATTTCACTATGTATGCACTTCTCAATTTATTCTTTTGTCAATGGGAATTTGGGTTATTCTCAGAATGTTGCTAATAAAAATAGTGATTCTATGTATAATCTTGTACATGTGCAAGAGTATTCTTATTAGTAGAATTTCTGGATTATACAATTTGTAAATATTTGACTTTCCAAGGTAAGGCTTTCCAAAGTGCTTCTATTAGTTGGTGCTTTACCACCAGTGAGTAAGATTTGGCCTCCAACACCTTTACCTTCAGTTTTTAGCTTTAGCCAACCAGATGTGCATGAAATTATGACTCATGCTGGACTTGACTTGTACCTATCCTATCAGTCATAGAATTAAACATCTTTTCATGAGTTTACTTGGAGAAGGAGAGAGAAAGAGAGAGAGAGAGAGAGAGAAGAGGAGAGAGATTTTTTTAATGGATTGCTTGTCTTTTAATGGCACGCAGAAGCTCTTTATATATTGTTATTATCCTTTCCCAGTTGGGTGTGTTAAAGTCTTCCATAAGTCTTCTTTATGACATCTTTTGAAGAACAGTTCTTATTTTCAACATAGACAAACAGAGAGTTCTCTTATAGTGATGAATTTTAATGCCTACTTAAAGCTCTTTCTGCCCCCAAGGCATGGTGAATGCTGTAAGAGCCACCTGGACCCCATGTGAAGATAAAGCACCAAGGGCTGAGGGCTGGGGCTATAGCCATCACACAGGTGTGGGCGGGAGGAGCCACCTCAGCCAAGGCCTCATGACTTCCTGCGGCAGCTGGACCCACTGGCCGAGGTAGAGGCACAATCACGGGCCCTTTCTCTGGCACTCAGGACAGCTCAATCCTGCTCCCTTTGCTTTCATAATTACTGACACCAACAACACTCTTTAATCACTCACTGGCGGCTCATCACTGAGTCTGTCTCCCAGGAAGGCAGTCAGCACCCCAAAAGCAAAAGATCAACTCTGCTTTCTACCCATCCTCAGAAATCACCTGTCTTAGTATTGATCATTTGAACTTATCAGAACATTATTATTCTGAAACATAGCTAACCTCCTGCTAACCACTGGTCCTACTTTCTGCTCTTAAAAGACCAATCTGTTATAGATCCCTTCCTCCCAATGTCTCCTAATTCAGCGGAGGGCAGCGATCATATGCTCTCTAAATCTAATTCTTTCCAGGCCAAAAAGCTCCAGTCCCTGCCACTCTATCATTTAAGGCACAGCTTGCACCCTGTCTCCATCCCAGTTGACCTCTCCAGCTTGTCCATCTCAGTAATGCTCTCTTTGCTGTTTGATGACAGTGAAAGGTCTTTTCCCAATGAGTAAAGGACGTGATTGCTTGCTTGTGGATATATGTTGTTTATATTAGAAATCAATGTCAGCCACTCACTAGTACTCACTTCACACATGACCTTCATATACAATGAACTTGGAGGATTAAGAAGCTGAGATCTGAGAAAGCAAATCATCCCAGGGCTGAAAAGGGCCTTAGGGGCTATGTGTGACACTTTCTGGCAGCTAAGAGACAAGAATAACCTCCTCCATTGGTTCCATTTTGACTTGAACTAAAATGGTTTACTGTCCCTCTTCCTCATTGCCTCCAATTCTTAACAAATCTTTTAGGAAAATTAAGATGCAAGGAAGGAAACCGGCATGTCTAGACATTGCACTCTTCAATTGTGACCCAAGGCCACACCTATCCCTCACGAATACCTTTTAAAAAGAGAACTAAAACATCTTCTGTACTAAGTGAACACTGGAAGGAAGTTGAGGCTTTGGGAGCTGGGTATAGGAAGCTGAGCGTGCATCTTTGTGTTTCTCAAGCACAGTTGTCATTGGTGATCCCCATGTTTTCCACCATTCTCTGTCCCCTTTTTTCCTCTTGTCACCTGTACTCCTGTGTTCTTTGAAGCTTATGAAAGCTCTCCTGTCTGCTTTAGGTTGTGAAATGATTTCTTTTATTCTCTTCCCTATATTTCTAGATTCTGCACCCATTCTCAATTAGAAGTTGACAGAAAGCAAGCCAGGAAGCTAGTGGAGGCAGTTATGTGGGTGCCTGAACCTTTCCAGAGACACCCAAAGCCCACAGTGTGTGTGTGAATATGCACTCTCTCTCTCTTTCACTGAAGAAACACGTGTTACCCAGTAAAAACATCAAAAAAAAATCTAGAAATCATTGCACACACAAAAATCCTCTAGTAATAGCCATTAAACTCATGATGTGTCTCTTTTCAATCGGTTTTTCATATAAGCTGCTATATGTATTTTCTTTTTGATTTTCAAAGTTGAGTTAAGACTGTTTTTGTAATCATGATTTTCACTGAAGTGTATGTAGGAAACATCTTTTTCTTGTCATTAATATTCTAGAACATCATTTTTAATGGCTACATTGTATTTGAGACTAGAAATGCTCCATGATTTATTTTGCCAGTTTCCTATTTTGAGTTTTTGATTGTTTTTCAAGTCTATTATTTTAAATAACCCTGCAAGAAGTCTCCTTTTGACAAATCTTTGTATACATTCATATTTATTTCCCTAGAGTAAGGCAGCAGGAGTCACATTTCTAAGACTTTGGATAGCTGTCTCCAAATAGTCTTCCAATTTGCTCTGTTGCTAGCAATATTTGAAAAATGCCGGCTTTCTCATACCTTCTAAACAACTAGGTATAATATAAAAAGTAAAATATTGCTCAGTCTGGCTGGAGGCAAGGAGCTATTCCTTTTTGCGGCATTTATATTACATGTCATTTATTTTCCTTAACCTGCAGTAAGGTTAATTTGTTTAGCATAAGATATTCAGTGGTAGGGGAGTGAGAATCTATTTATGGACTAAATAAAGGTTTTAAGAGAAAGAAAAAAAAAAAAAGATATTCAGTGGCCATTGATAGTTCATTTTTTCTTTTTCTTTTCTTTTTTTTTTTTCTCTTGGGTTTTCAGTTATCCTTTTTAGCATTCTCTCATTGATTTGTGCATTTTTGTTCTACTTTGGGGATTCACCTTTTTCTCTCCATCTGTTACAATTTACTCCATTTCTAAGAGCCAATTGTTTTATTCTTTTCATTCAGTGACTTTAGCCTAACAGAGGACATTGGAGGCAGCATGAGATGAAACTTTTCATAATAAAATTGAAAGGATTGAGAGGCGTCCCAGACCCCTGACAGGTCCCCATGCAGGTAATAAGTTCTCTTACAAGAGGGAAGTTGGCTGGGAAGCAGCTAAGCGTCGCGCTCCAGGGAGGCCAAGAAATGAGAGTAGCCTGCTCCCATCCGGATTTGACAGAGCCCGTAATGACGCTAGCCACAGCTGCCAGTGTGACAAAGGCCTTGGGGCTTTCCTGTCTCCTAAAAATCAGCTTCATATCAATTAGTATGTTTAGTGTGGCACCAGGAACCAGAGGGAGAAACACTACTTCCTCCTGAGATAAACACTTCTATTTAGAGCTCATTAATAAAACCCAGTTTGGAAAGTTGTAATCGTAATTTAAGCAACAAAGACACACTTGCAGGTCAAAGCTTTTGGGAATGAACTCGTTTTCATTCCCTGCTAAGGACCTTAATAAGGCTTCAAGACACACTTAAAATCTTTGCCTCAGCACGACTTCTGAGCTCGTTTAATCTCCCAGCATACTCTTAGGGCTGCCGGTAACTTTCCCATGTTTAATGTTTACTTCCAATAAGAGAGAAAGAAATGCATCATCCTCTGTGAGCAAGTCCTGTGGGAGGCACAGGAATGCAGGCAGAGATCCCCTGGGATCCCCCACCCCCCATCTGTGGGGAAGTGTTCCAAGACCCTAGTAGAGGCCTGAAATCACAGACAACACCAAATCTTATACATGCTATGTTGTTTTTACTATGTATTTATTCCTATGACAAAGTTGAACTTATAAATTAGATATAACAAGAGAACAGTAGTAATAAAAGGAAGATTTACAATGTGCTGTAATTAAACATGTGAATATGAGATCTCTGCCTGTCTGTCTGTCTGTCTCTCTCTCTCTCTGTCTCTTTCCATCTCATTGTACTTCTTCAATCTTCTTCCCTGTGGCTGGCCACAAGTAACTGACCCCCAGAAGGCAAACCATGTATAAGAGTTGTCTTGAACCTGGATGAGTAAGAGACCTGAGCAACTTCTTTATTGTTGTTGACCTTATTAGATTCATATATGTAGCTGTTCTTGTATCCTGGACCCCTACTGCTCGATTCTGGTACATCCTCTGAAAAAGATATTCTGTGACATGAACTTCAACCTAACACCTCCTCCCTCCCTCTACACACTGAGTTCAAACCATTAGTGATAAGGTCAATCAATGAAACATAACTTGGGGCAGGCAAGATAGCTCAGTGGTTTAAAGCACCTGCTTAGGCAAACTTAGGCAGGCACAGGGAACCACAGTTCTATCCCTGGCACCATATGCCGTGCCAGTTCTGTCCTCAGGTGGGCTGAGCTGGCAAATCAATAAATAAATAATAACTTGGCAAATACTAATGTCCATGAGTGAGGCCATTTTGAAATAGTTGTTGAACCTCAGGTAAGAGAAAAATTGTATGCTGCATTCCTTCTTTTCCTGGTCATTGTATGCCAGTCAGGGTAATTAATATTGGTTACTGTAACAAGCCCCAAATCTCCACAGCTTACTAACACATAGGCTATCTATACAGGTTTATATATGAAGTATGATCCAAAAGATACAGTGAGTGGCTAAATTTTAAATATTTATTATGGTGAAAGATACATTGCCATGAAGACCCCTCAAAATACCGCCCTCTCACTTCAAATACGTGAATCCCATCATTCTTGCTATGGCCTGAGGCAGTTCTAGAAGTCCTCTTTCATGAGGGTCTTTAGCTGTGCTGATATGGCTGCCTCGATGTCCTGAACTGACTCAACATGTTGACCTTTGCTGGTCATTTTGACTTTGAGGAAGAGCCAGAAGTCACATGGTGCCAGATCTGGCTAATACGGTGGATGAGGACACACAAGAAATGTCACAAGCTTGCCTTCTCACTGGATGGTGCTTGGCAGCAGTGTTCACCATATTTTTTATCACACCTGGTAAAGACACTCACCAAAGAGGACTTCAGGGCTGATTCAGAAAGTCACAAGAATGACGGGACAAGGGTTTTCAAAGCAAGGAAAGTATTCTGGAGGGGGTGGGTCATGGCAATATGTCCTTTATGTAATACATTTTTTAAAGTTTTAAACATTCACTGCATATTTCAGTCATATCTTATATACAGTTTATACAGTGCAGTGCAGTTCAGGAAGTTTTTCTTGGAGAATGCTCTTTTCCAGAAGGTGAGCCAGGGAGTCCAGACCCTCATGTCACATGATCCTGCAGCTTTGAAGATAACAAGTAGCTGCCCAGGAAGGTAATTGTGGGAGAGGGAGAGAGAAGATGGAGGCAACAGAAGATACCACAGAGGTTTTTAAAGTCAGTGGCCAAATCTGTATCATGCCCCAATCCAACTGTTAGGAAACTGGAAAGTGTATATTAATTTGTGCCCAGGAAAAATAAAATGAAATCCAGTGACCACATAGTATTCTTTATACTACATCTTGGTTAGTTTTATCCACAGGAGAAACATGGCCAGCTAAAAGGGCCCTTTAGGGCCAGCTAAATAGCTCAGTGGATTAACATGCCTGCAAGCAGGTACAGGGGCCAAGGGTTAGATTCCCCGGCCTGCTGTGCCAGCCCCATCCCCCCAGTTGCACTATGACAGCAATTGAGACTGGGCATGGTGGCATGTGCCTGTAATCCCAGCTTGTGGGAGGCTGTAAACAGGCAGATCACTATGAGTCCAATATAGCAGTGAGACCCTAAACACCCTGTAGACCCTTCCCTAAAAATATTTTAAAAAATAAAAATAAAAGGGCCCTTTAGCTTCCCTCTATATACATTCTTTGGTCTTCCCAGGATATATCTAATGTCCATGTCACTATTGCTTTAAGACTCTTCTGAGTGACGTGGAAGTCATTCTAGTACATATAAGAACACAATCACCTTTAAAAAGTTTTTCTTATTAGTACATATTTGCAACACATGAAGTTTCCATTCATCTTAGGGAGTACATGGGCATGGATGGAGCACAACTCGTTTCCATTTTAACCCCCTTCCCTTTCTCACCCACCTTTCTCTCTGTGTCTCTAAATCCTCTTTTCCAACTTTGTTATTGTCATTCATTTTAGCTCATCTTTGTGACATATAATGCTCACATTGATTGTGGGTATTTGGTACCTGTGCATGATGCATCTTAGATCTTTTTACTTTCCCTTCCCCTCCCTCTCCTCCCCGACCCTTGGTCTCTGGGACCCTTTCCCACTTGCAACAGAACCATCTCCTTGTGTTCTTTAAAGAATATATCCTGAATACTGTTTTCTGCTTCAATTGCTCTCAGTATCTTCAGGAGGCAGTTAGCCACTTACCACCCTTACCAGGGAAGATTAAATCAAATACACCTGTGAACCAGAGAGAGCCAACCTAGACAGACTGGACATGAGGCAACCTAACTCCCCTGAGTAGGCTGGTGCAATCACTGAGAAGAGAGAAGAAGCATACCAAACTGCTCCAAGGCAGCATACTCTAACTCAATCTTTTGTGAGTCGTAAATGTTAAAGGAACATAACAACCTAAGTTTACAGACCAAAATTAGAGAAAAAGGAGGGCTGCAAGGAAAGCCAACAT
>NDGM011105726.1:0-13266 GCA_002564305.1 Octomys mimax | reverse complement strand
GTCCTAGCGATTTGATTTGAAACTGTCTAATTGCTATTTGTTTATCAATAAAACTATGAAAAATAAAAAAAAAAAGAATCTGCATTTTTGCCTGCTGTGCCAGCCCGCCCCCCAGGCACTGCAATGGCCACTGAGATTGGGCATGGTGGTGTATGCCTGTAATCCCAGCTCTTGGAAGGCAGTAAACAGGTGGATCACTACAAATCAGTTCCAGTAGTGAGACCCTGAACACCTATACACCCATAATATGTGTGTGTGTGTGTGTGTATATATATATATATATGAATTTGCATTTTGGATAAAAGTTCTCAGGAAGGTAGTATTTCAGGCACATATATGGAACACTAAATCAACTAAAATTCTAAAATTATCTAAAATTCTAAGCTTTCGCAAAGTGGGGAAAAACATTTTTAAAAGCCCATTATTCTTTCAGATCACTGAAATAGTACAGTAGCAATTGAATTTACTATCATGGTAATTTAGAAAACTCTACTTAAGTGACCTGAAAGAGTGACTGGGACTTCGGGAATAGGTTGATCTACAGAAACATTTGTCAACATTCAAAACATTTAAAAGCACTAGGAATCCTGGTGGTGTACCAAATAATGAAGAATACATTTTTCAAAGCTAAGATTCTTAGACTATATTATTCAATTGTACCTCCTTTGTTTTCACCTACTTTCACTTCTAATTTTCTTTTTACAGCTTTGGAATACCAATGTAAAATAAGAAACAATCAAAAGGCAATTTTCTTGAAATGAAAATGCACATAACCTGCACTGCCTTCAGTTCATTTATGTATTTGTAATAAGAGTTTGATGCTCTAGGAGGGATTAAGTGTACACAGTGCAAAGTGTCTCCCATCAGGACTACTTAAGCTTTCAGCCTTTGAGAACAGGAAATATGAAAATCCTGCAGGAAGCAATGTTGCTGGCAGAAATGCTGAACAATGGCATCTCTTCATATGTAATGGTATCATCATCTTATGAGGCACTAAAGGGGCACATAGTACAGTCATTTGCTTAAGGCTGTGTTTTATATCACTTTATAAACCCTAGAAAGCCATACAAATGAATGCTACCTGAACAAACAGAAAGGCAGTTTATAGCAATGGATCCAGATGCTAGGAGGAAGAAAAGAGTGATGAAGAACTTGTGAGTCGATGTCCTCCAAAATCAAACACTGCCTGAAGAGTGAAAGGATGTAGGATGTGCACTCTCATTCACATTCTTCCCATAGTAAAATTCTGAATGAGGAGACCATTTCTACCCCATACAAAATACTTAATTACTCAAAGTCAACCTCTCAAATAATTATAGCATTCACTCATGTATTGACTTTCATGCAATTGGGTATCAGTAGGTTCATTCATTAGGTATAGCATTCATTAGGCACTCTCATTCACATTCTTCCCATAGTAAAATTCTGAATGAGAAGACCATTTCTACCCCATACAAAATACTAAATTACTCAAAGTCAACCTCTCAAATAATTATAGCGTTCACTCATGTATTGACTTTCATGCAATGGGTATCAGTAGGTTCATTCATTAGGTATACATAATATTTCAGTTACAAAGTATTTCAATTATATTACTCCTTCCTTTTTGAAATCTAAGACAAAACAGTAGCATAGACATTGAAGGTTTTTCTCCTTGTCATAATGTGACTTAGTGGCATGAATGAACAACAGTTCTTATTTTGCTTGCATTGTATCTCAAGCAGGCAATGATATTTCCTCCAATTGAATGTTCTAGATATTTTGACATTATAATTCATTTGGAACATTGGAAGTAGGTGATCATGTTATTTTAGGCAATGTATTAAGTGTTATGAAGTGGGCTATCATGACTATACTCAACAAATTCTGTACTGACTCTATTCTACAACTTTTAGATTGTATGTAGCCATGTCCTGCTAAAATAGTCTATTTCAATGTGGCTAACAGGTCAAAACAACTGGTCCATATAAAGCAATCCTATAACTTAATGGAGAAAACAGAAAGAGACTATAATCATGATGAATTGAAAGATTTTGCAGATAAAATAATGATATTATTGAAAAGCATTGAGAAAGTGAGTTACATAGTTAAGTCTGCAGTTAAGGCAACAAAGTGAATCTTATACACCTTTGACACAAATATATACAACATAAAAACCCAAACAAAAATACAATGAGTAGCCAATTATATTGTACTACTGCACATTATCACACTGCACAGTAAGCACAGAGCAGCATGACCATGATAATGCCCGGCAGAGTTTTGAGCTACTTCTGTGATTTGTTCCCATCTACCAATGTTTCTAATGTAAAGTTCATTGGTATCTGTGAAAATACACAACTGAAATGTTCCTAAGATGAGGATTTACTGTAAATGGAAGACTTTTAGGGGAAGATATCAGTAGGCAATAGAAGCTGTTACTGTTACTCATAAAACTCCAATGAGAATCATTAAGGGATTAATGTGTGAAGTTTGCTAATGAAAGTCCCAAAATATGTTAGTCCCTTGGTCTAGTTAGCATATATCTGCATGCAATCCTTAGCTTAACAGAGCAGGACCATGGTTCTTTTCCACAGATACACGAAGCTGACAAGTTCTGCAGATGTACTTCATGCCAGTAGAATCTCAGAGCATACAAATAAACTATAATGCAAGAACTTATTTCATAAACTTTAAAATAGGTTCACTTTCTAGTCCAGTGACTGGAAGACATACTCGAACTCAGTTTACTAGCTCAGTGCTAACTCCAATTTATGTAGTGACCTCACATCAATATTTTCCAATATTATGTGTCCATTCACTAGTTCTAAGAGGGACTTTAATATCTTAGTTTGGGGGGAAAAACAAAGAAAAAGGTGATTACAATATTTTCATTATTAAGGAGTTTTGAAACCTTAAACTTGTGTTGTGCTAATAAAAACAATGAAAGAGATGGCATGCAGTATTTCCAAACTTAGCATGCATTGTGTGTGTGTGTGTGTGTGTGTGTGTGTGTGTGTGTTTGTGTGTGACAGAAAGAGAGACAGACAGAGAGACAGAAAGAGACACAGGGACAGAGATTGGCACATATCTCCATAATGCACTGAATTTTTCCAGAATACCAAGCAAAGCTTTGAGTTCCCTATGCTGTTGCAATATTACATCTATTCCCAGTGTCTTTATGGTTCCAGGATGTATTTCATAAAACAAATTATTTCCATGTGGGTAATTTAAACACATGACTCAAGGAGTATAGTATGCATGATAAACACAGGGTATCTTAATAGTAATCATAGAAGCATTTAACTCTGACCTTCATTATGTGATTCTAACTTGTGCAGTTTTAATATTTGTGCAGATGTTTGTCTTATCTCTACACCCACCTTTCATCATTAAATACCCTATGAATAGAAATAATGTATGATTCTTCAAGGGAGTTATTTGAATTACTCCTCCTTGCATAATATGAAACTTTCATGGAAAATGTACAAATCATGCCTATCTTTAATGTAAACATATTAGTGATATACTTAGGTAAAAGTAAAGAATCATTAAAATGTTTAAGTTTTACATATCAAAGACATTTTAATTTTAAAGCAATTGTTTCCTTTAGGCCAACAGAAATACTTCAGACTCAACTTCAATGAAACTCCAACTTAAGACCACAATATTTAACATTGTAAGGTGATCCCTTCCTCCCTGCTTCCGAAATTCCAAGAGTTTTATTTCCATCTTAGGCATCTCTGCTCTCCTAAACTCCTAGCAAAATATATCCATAAATGAAAGTGCTTGAGGAAGGCTTTTGTAATTGCCTTCACTTGTACAGCTTAGGGAACATTTGCAGAGAAATTCCATTTGGTAAGAAGAGCACTTCACAGTGCTCAAGTGGGAACTGTGGTATCTTTGTAAGTTGTTTATCAGTGCAGAGCTGTTTTTCCAGAGCAATTTTTTCTTCTTTACAATTTTGCTTCATAAAAGTTCAGAAAGTTTTTGAGAACTTTTAACAAGATGTTGGCATTTTATCTTTTTTGTTCTTGCATTTTAGATTCAATATTTGGAAGTGAATAGCAGTTTGGCCAGAGGGGCAGACTTTAGTAAACTGATTTCTCTCCCCCATAGATGCCTCAGTTAAAAAAAGAAAGACAAGATGCACTTTGCCAATCCTTGGGGCAAGATGCTTGCTTTAGTGAACTGGTATTTCCTTTTAGTCTTATTAAGCTCCTTGGGGGAGAAGGATAAAGAAGAAAGCAAGGCTGAAAGAGGTTATCTATCTAAAATCATGCAACAAATTTAGAACACAGATTATTTTGAAATACCAAAATTTCCAATTAAAATTCTAGTTGACATAAATTACTAAATTTTGGTTTATCACTAGCCCAATGGAGTTCATACACTACAAAGTCAGAGTCTCAGTCTCTCTCTCTCTCTCTCTCTCTATATATATATATATATATATAATATTTATTATATATATATAATATTTATTATATATATATTATAAATATTTATATTATATATAAAGAGTTTTAAGTTATTACACTCTAACTATGTAAGTATTTATTATTTGGAAAATATTATATGAAAATAATTGTATACAAAGAGTTAACACGGTTTAAAATTTTTGCTAATGCTAGAACAGAAGGGTTTCTTGTACAGATAATAATTTTCCTACATTCTTCACTCCCAAATCATCAGATATGAAAGACACTGAGATAACTTTAAGCTACCCTTTACTGTTACAGTAATCTTTTGGTCACTGCCCATTCCTGACCTTATATGATCAATGTATGCTAAAGCAAAGTAGACAGAAATAGTAAGGGATACAGGAAATAGTAAGCATATAGACTTGTGGTCCTCTCATGGTCCTCTGTCTGTAATTATGCATTTTACTTGAGGTAGAGGTAGAAAAGCAGCTACATGTATTTCTCTATTATGAACTACTTATATAAATAGTGCATATAACAATATAGACAATTGAGCAACAGAAATCATTTGCCTTACTCTAGAAACACAACACTGAGAGTGGAAACAGTAAGCTGCCTAAGAGTAAAAGGATGAAACAACAACAAAAAAAAAAATAGTAAAAGAATGGCATTACTAGAGGTAGATGGAATCTACCCTATATTCCCCACCCCCACGAATGTCCACCATGAGGCTGTAAGTAGTTTGAGGGTGGGGAGAGAAACAGGTTCATCTGTTAAGTGACCAATGGTCTAGATTTTCAGTAGTTTATGCTACCTTAAAGCTCCAAAGTGTTACATTGCCTCAGAGGAGTCAGTCTTAGAGGAAAGTAGGATTCTGCAAGAATCAACACAAATGCACTCTTTTCCAACAGCTTGCCAGAGCTGTCAATTGTCCTTTCAAGGTGTTTACTGTATGAAAAAGTACTGTAAAAGACACAAAACTGCACCCATTATTTTGTTGCTTAAAGATGATTCAGTTGAGCTCCTGTTCTGTGATTGCAGTCTGTTAAAACAGTAGAACTACAAAACAGAGTAAGAATACTTATTAAATAATCACCAAAACAGTGGAGTAAGAATAGTAAGAATGCTCAGTTAGCAGGAGAGAGACAGACACTCACAACATTTCTGTTCAGATACCTACAGTATGCTGTCACCAAAGCTAAAAGTCACTTTTTTTTTTTTTTGCGGAACCAAGGATTGAACTCAGATCCTTGCATTGGCCAGTCAAGCACTTATCCTACTGAGCCATCTCCCCAGCCCCTTTTTTTTTTCTTTCACTTTTCTTATGAAAAGAGCCCATGAATAACTAACTTCCTGCAGTAATTGATATATAAGCTAAACAAGTTCTGCCAGATTAAGAAAAAAGGAGTAGGGGAGTGGAAAGGTTTATTAAAGGACATTCTCTATATATCACTGGTAAAATTTAGTTTTCAAAGAGTCCTTTTATGTCAAATTAATAAATACAGCATATATAATAGTGGTACATAACATCGTATTGAATAAAGTTCTCTGGTTTTTTTCCAGTGCTATTATACCTTTTTATTTCAACTGAACATCATATTGTTATCACAACAAAATTTTATTTTAATGTTACTATAAAATAGTAGAAGATAAAATAGTAAAATAGTTCTCAAATGTGGAGGACCACTTGAGAAATTCACCTTGAATAAGAAGCAATTGTCTCTATTTTGGCTGACCCTGACCCTATTTCCATGTATTGATATGTACAGAGCTGGCCAGGACTTTTCCTTAGCCCTTCAATTGGATTTAAGGAATGCATATCAGCCCACTGAGGTGCTGATGGCAGTCTTTGAGGATGACAGGCAGTGTTTCCCCATATCACAATTGTTCCCTCGTGTGAGCATGGATGAAGCAGATGAAGAGGCAGTGCTCACTGTTGACTGTGATCAGACCTGGCAATAGAGGCGATGAATTCCCAGGGCTTGAAAAATTACACATCAGAACTGAAGCAATGGCCCCCAAAACACTATCTACTATCTCAGTTGTGTTATACAGATATCCTTTCCTCATATCCTGCTCTCTGCATATTGCAGAGGTGATTCAGACCTCCTGCCTAGTCCATCTCACAGCACTTACCTATTTTCCACCATTTGCACAGTCACTCATCCTCAAGCCACTCACTTTTTCACGAATTAATAAAACCTAGTCTCAGATCTGGATCAAGGCCTTGGTTCCAGATAGCCATCATCATAGCTGGACTTAGGACTCCTTGGCTCCCCAAAACTACAAATGTGCCTCAGTGTCTTTATTCTTGTCAATGGTTGTACTGAAGTGGTAGATTGGAACTCAGTAGAATTCCAGTAACTTTTCCATAGGATTACAAATAGAAACCCTGAGCCCAACTCAGGACGAAGAAAGTCTCTCTATATTCAGAGACTTTTCCAGAACAAATACAGCATATAAAACAGGATATATACAAAATAATCAGGGTTAAGCTAGTTAAAATGCAATTATATTTAGAATTAATATCTTCGATGGAATCATCTCTTATACTTATTTCAGGGTTTGTGATATTGCAACACCTGTAACTTAAAAATTCTTAGAACAAATAATGGGAAAATCAATAGTAGGCAGACTTTATGAGCACAGTTTTCATACATATCAGTAATCTATATCAGGAATCTCTTCTCTGAAATATGTCTTCCAACTATTGTCACACATTATCTTAAGAGCCTATACATTAACAGCCAAAATATTTGACAGCCAAAAAATACTGAAAACACCTAGTCATTTCAGCTTAACAATGCTAAAAATCTTCAACATATTACACTGATTTACTTGGCCCCAAGAACATAGTCTAAAACAACAACAGCAACAGCAACAACAAAAACATACTTTAAGTCAAGACTGATTTACACTGTATAAATACTACATACAGCATAAGACCAGTACATGTCAGCAAAGGGCAAGATGAAAGAACACTGATTCGCAGAAAAAAGACTTTAGGTTCACACAACTTCTCAACAAACCTTGTTCACTCTCCAAACATCTGATATTCTTTCATGTCATCCAGTTTCTATTGCTTTATCCTCTTATTCTTTATACGTCAGTATTGCAAAGGCCAGGAGCATCTCTCTCCCAACAAATGAAAATTTTTTATCACTCTCTTGATTTCTACTTCAGCAAAGCCAATGATATTTCATTCCTTTGGAAATACTCTCTTCACCTAGCTTCTGTGATTTTTGAGTTTTCTTCCCAACTTTATGGCAATTTATTTGTAAATTCACACTCCAACAGATCCTGACATGTGGAAATTGATCATGGTTCATCCCAAGGATGTCTTCTGATTTCACTGTTTCTAATCCCCCTAATTATCCTATCTACTAGTAAATGTAAACCTAGTAAACAATTATAATGGGTAACAGATGACATTCAAATTATATCTTCAAATAAAAGCACTATTAGTTCCCGGAAGTACTACATTAAAATGCACTTAATATTTCTCCTTGTATAGTATAAAGCTATCAATAGGCCTAAAACATTAACAGGCTTAAATCTAGTCATATTATGCTACCTCAAACTTACCAATGTTCTCCATCTTAGTAAACACACAAATATGTCAGTAAACATGTCAAACTTACTAATGTTAGCTATCTCAGTAAGTATCACCTCCATCCATCTTACTGAGCTAGTTAAATATAGAATTGTTTCTTGATACTTCCAACTTCCTAACAGTACTGAATATATTAATGGATTATTTTAATTTTGTACCTTAAAACTTAAGTCTGCCAAGTTCTCTCTATTGAAACTGCCTCTCTGGCAGCTCAATTTTTCTTCATACACTTTTCTTAAATGATCTTCCCATACTGTTCTCTGAACTGCTAAAAAAAGTGATCATTATCAACTTCATCTTCTCTTTTTCCTTTTTATTTTTTTTAAGTGTATTTAGTACAGGGCCTACAGGGTCTCACTACACACATCAGACTCACAGTCATCCTCCTGTTTTTCAGCCTCCCCAGCACTGGGATAAAAGATATGCACCACATGCCTGGACTCAGTGGTCAGATCAGTGCAGCCACCAAGCTGAAGCCCAGTCCATGCACTTGCCTAAACAGGCAAGCTATCTTGCCAGCCCTTATAATCTTCTATAGCAGAAGCATAACTATCATGTCCACAGATGAAAGTGTTATGCCACCCAAGTGATAATCTACTTTCAAAAGATTTCACTATAGTGGCACCACATGTATATAAATTAACTTCAATTTACAGCATAAGGGTTGTTTGCTAGGATTTGATGCTGAGGAAATGTTCAATCAAATTCATTGAAAAATCTGTCTGTAACACAACAGTCTAGCTATTTTATAATTTTCTAAACCTAGAGGAATAAAGCACAGAAAACCTATAGAAATAAATGGTTGACACAGAGAGGAAACAGTCCTCAAAACACAAGTAAATTAAAATTAAAAATCAACCAATGGGGTAGATAAGTCACAGCTGAAGAGAAAATTGGTGACAAGGCAAAACTGAGGAGATAAGAATTTGGCACAGAAACATTTTTTAATAATGTTTTTTAAAATTTTGGTTAAAATACTTAGAAAAATATGAGAATAACTGAATGTACATGAAGGTAAGTTATAGTACAATATCTGTAATTATACCTCCAAGGAACTTCCCTGCTTTTTACCTTTAAAAACCACTCTGGTCTTGTTCCGTTAGTTGAGCGGGCTGCAATTCAAATCAAAAGAACTTGGAAGACAGATGAGCTGTTTACATAGCAAGCTAAATCTTCTTAGGCTCTCAACTCTTCCCTCAACCAGAGAACTTCTGAGTAAAGAGAAAGTATTAAATAGGACTGTATGCCGGCAGAATCCAGAGCTCCTTGAAAAATAATACCTGTTTTAGCTGTACAACATGCATCTCGGCAAAATCAGCAGCAGGAGGCTTCCTAAATGGCAGCATCTAAAGTGTAATGTAGTTTCCTGCTGTTTCCATGCAGCCAAGGTATTCACTAAAGAGCTGGCACAGCTTCCACGGGCACACTAAAAATGGCCTTTACTAAATGCACAACTTCCTTGTAAGATTATGATGCTTTAATTGGTTGATCATTCCTACTGGTTCTCCTGGTCCCAGGGCAAGTGAAAAGTTGAACTGTTCCTGTATGTTATGGCAACATTCTCTTCTGATGAAGATGTATGACAGAATTAAGGCTATGAATGCACTTTCTGCAGGTTATTACTTCCTTTTTACCATTTTATGCCTGATGTGTGAATGTTTGGCCTCAGTATCTCAAGCTGCTTGAAATTCAAAGATTCATTCTTTTGCTCCAGAGAAATACAGATCTCTGCTGGCCAATATGATAAATTGCTTTTGCTTTGCCCTTCTCACACCTTTGGAAGTACTATGGATTTAAAATCAAGAGATCCCAGGAGAAATCAAAATTCTAACTATAGGTCCTAAATTGTTGATTTTTTTATTGTAAAGAAAATAAAAAATAGGGGCCGGGGAGATGGCTCAGTGGAAAAAGTGCTTCCCTGGCAAGCGCAAAGGCCTCAGTTCAATCCCCGGTTCTGCAAAAAATAAAATAAAATAAAAAATAATAAGACATTAAAAAAATTTAAATAACACAAGATAATACTCAACAATGGTTGTTGTATTGCATATTGCTGAGTGAGATCTGAAAATCCTACTGTCCACTAAGGCATGTTATTGACTCCTTTCATTGCAACTGTCATGTATTCATCTTTTTAAAACTACTTTTTTTCATTTATGCATCTGGGACAGGGTCTCACTCACAGTGATCATTCTGGTTTTGGCCTTCCCAGCATTGGGATTATGGGTGTGCACCACCTCACCCAGACTCAGTCCTCAGTCACAGGCTCAGAGCACTTTGGGGGTAGGGCTGGGACCAGTGCAGCATGCAGGACCAGGGATCAAACCCTGGTCCTCGCACTTGACAAAGCAAGGCACTTGGTCTACTGAGCAATCTTGCCAACCCTTTAAAACTTATTTATTAAGGCTGCAAATGAATCCGTTAACCATGTAGCCTTTGGTCAGGCTGCAAACTTCCTTTGCTCTATTTTCTTCATAAGTAAGCAAAGGTAATACACTCTTACAGCCTAAGAAAAAATAGTTCATGAAGTTTTAAAATAGGTGATAATGAAGTATAATGTCCATCAGAAAGAATTGGGTTCTGGTTTTCTCATTGCTCTATCAGTAATATGTCTACTCTTCTTTTTCTACTTAATCACATATTTAATGAGAACAAGATTCTTTTATTTGAGGTTTTAGGGCCTGGCACAGCAGCACCTCATACATCATGTTAGACAGCTGACCCTGAACACTACCTGCCCCACACATGACAGAGCAGACCTGGTGTGCACAACCCCATTACACATGTACAACATGAGAGAGCATACCTGGGATGGCACTCCCACCCATGTGAGAGAACACATCTGATATGGAGGGGTGGCCCCTGTCTCCTAGGGAGCTCAACACAGGGGAGAAGAGACAAAGACTAACCAAAAAACCTGTCGATTAAGAAAAGGTCCAGAGAAAGAAGGGAGTAGTCAGATCCCACAACTGTTAGTCCAAAAGCCCATCTGAATGCCTACATTGTGGCCTACAATCAGCAGCGTACACAAGGCAAATTAAAATCTTCATCTACTAACAGAAGCAACAAAATGCCTTGGCTTGGACAGTAACCACAACCTGGAAGGAAAGAAGAGAAGGGCCTCTGAGTCAAGGAGGGTACTTCAAAGACACATATGTAGGCCCTAAAACTGGGCATAACAAATCATGCCTGATTGGATTTGTGTATCATGTAGATTTAATAACACAGGAATTGTTTACTAACTCATTTTCTGTTTTCTATTATTCTCAACTTTTTTTTTCAAGATTTAGGGTTGTTTACCTATTTCAGTTTGTCCTTAGTTTCTTGTTGTTCTTTATAACTTTTTCATTCTTTTATCTCCTGATTCTGTTTATCTTTTTTCTTCTTTTACTTGTTCTTTCTTCCAAGCAAATGTCCTCTATCAATATTTGCTTTCCATTACTCCTTTATAGGACTCTCTTACTTTTATTATCTCTTCTTTCTCATACCCTATTAATTTTTCTAATTTTGCTTTTTCATTCTCCAGTTCCCCATTCTCTATGGTTATTACTATAATTACCAAGCTTTATTAATCTGTAGATTATTAGTTTACTGCTCTTAAATACTGTGCTTTTTTAGTAAAAGGAAAGTTGTTCCATTTAACAGCTAGTTCCTGTAGGTCAACAGTGTATCCATAACAGTTTTGTCTAAGTGTTCCTACTATACTTATAGATATCTTTTCTATGAATAAGATTCTTTATTGGACCTTAGGATTTATTAATATTTGGTTTGTATTTAATGGTATAATTGATGCTGATTTTATTATTACATCTAAGGTGCTAAAGCTATTTTTTTTTCCATTTTCTTGCAATGGCCATATCTAGGTTGCCTAAATTAAAAATACCAGGGACTGGTCCAGGGTAACGGGGTATAGGGGAAAATACGCAACAACTTCCTATCACAAATCAATGAATGTGGCTGTATACTAAGGAATAGGCAAAGGCTGGTACTTAGCAACAAATTGAGAACACCACTACAAAGTAGACATTACCTGAAGTAGTTTCTGTACTGTACCAGACAAATCTTTCCACTTACATCTGTAATGCTCAACACAAAACAAAAATGGAAGCAAAGGGGCCATTCCAAAAAAGGGCTTCCCAAAATTCTCAACTCCCCTAAAGGTAATATATGGAGCACCAAAGGGGAGGAAATCAAAAGCCTCATACTGCAAATTATCCATTGTGTTATTAGAGCCGCAATGCAAATCGCTCAGGTAATACTTAGAAGAATTAACAATTGACACCTTCTTTTATTGAGAAGTTTTTGCACGTCAAAAGAAATTAGCAACAAAGGGAAAAGACAATGCACACATGTGGAAAAAAATCTTAAGCACTCAGACAAAGGTCTTCTATCCAGAATTTATAAAGAATTAAAAAAAAAATAGGGCACCAAAATTTAAAGACCCAATCCAAAAATGGGCATCCGAGATGAACACATACTACTCAGAGGACGAAATTAAAAAAGTAAATAAATATATGAAAAAATGCTCCACATCACTTCCCACCAACAACAAGTTGGAGAGGCTGTGGGGACAAAGGAACCCTTCTCCACTGCTGGTGGGAATGTAGACGGTGCAACCATTATGGAAATCAGTGTGGACACTCATTAAAAAACTAGGACTGGATATCCCACTCAAACCAACTATCTCCCTACTGTGAATTTTCCTAAAGAAACTAAAAATGTCATCATAGTGATATATGTATACCTATGTTTATAGCAGCACAATTTGTGACACCCATATCTTGGAAAACCCAAGATGCCCATTACCTGAAATGGATGAAAAAGATGTGCTTTTTTTTTCTACAGTGGAGTATTACTTAGCTATAAAGAATGATAAACTTGAAGCCTTTATATTTAAGTGGATACCACTTGAAGATATACTCATAAGTGAAATAAACCAGAGCCACATGTATAAATATCGTAGTCTCCCTAGTGTAAGAACTCAGAAGAAGAAATACAAATAGAAAGGTATAACACAATTAAAAGGAAAGTGAGAGCTTGAAGATTAGACTCAAGTTCTAAATGAAGAGAAGGCAAGGAAAAAAGCTAGGAAACATGACAGGTACAAAGGCATACATTTATATGTCCAAGATGGTTAAGGCAATGATCCTAGAATCTTCAGCATGTTGTTGAAACTAGCCGATAATTGGCAGGATTCTCACCCTGAATAACTATATATGCTGATATCTGTGAACTAAGCAACTGCACTGAAGA
>NDGM011105716.1:0-14637 GCA_002564305.1 Octomys mimax | reverse complement strand
CCCACAGCAGAATTTTTTTTCCCTTTTTGCAGCTGCCCTGGGATTTAATCCTGCACCACTGAGGAAAGATTAATGGCCTCCCCTGAGGCATTTACCCTGAAAGCTAAAGTTGTTTCTCTTCAGGACTCAACCTTACTTCTGCTGGTTTCATCTAAATTTATAATTAAGCTCAAGTTCTAGTGAACTCCTCAAGGTGAGATACCAAGTATCTACCAGGAAGTACCTTACCCTCCAATAGAGCAACTCAATTCTAATTCTTATGTCATCACATAAGGAAAGTGTGTAGATCAGGACATTAAGGGAGTGAAATAATTAAAGTCCATTTCAGGTCAAATGTATTGATCTGTATCACTAAGTATGATTTGGCATTTAATGTCACAGCTTATGGAATGAGAAAATGCTCTGTTTGTTTGGTTTACAGCTAAAATGTGTTTAATAATGTGACCCACTGTGAGCAAGTTGGAAATGTATGACCTTCCTTGATTTAACATAGAGGAAAGGACTGGCATATTATAGTGGATTTATAATTAAGATCTATTCACTCACACTGGTAAGCTCTAGAAGATACATTTTTTTCGCTAAAACTTTGAGACAAATTTGTGAGGGGAGTCCTTGCAACCCAAAGTTGTCCATAATCATTATACTGTAAAGGTCAGACCTTACTGTCTCAATAGCAGCCATTCAATTGGAAAATCTAAATGCAGTGAGGATAAATGAATCATAATGTCAGAGGCTGACTGGTGGCATTCAACTACCAAAGACATGGTGGGTATAAATTCAATAATAAATACCAGAGTAAAAAACAGCAATCAGAACAGGCTGAGTTATACAGATTTATAGTATTGCCTCATGGTGTTTCCAGAAGAGAAATTTAATTGTAGTGAATTCTTACTTTATGCATTACGCAGAAAAGTTCTAGGGCAAGTAAACAAAGTGCTACTCGATCATAGAAACAGTTATGACCACTCAATTTACTTTCCTGCTTGGACAATTTACAGACTCAGAACCCTTTGACTGAAGGGGTAGAAAGATCTCCTCCAGGAAGGATTCTAGTACATTAGCACAGTTTATATTGTTCCTTTCTCCTGATCTTCTCCAAATAAACCTGTGATCTTTGACTAGTGTTACTCTACACTAGGGGAAAAGAAGATAATCCGACCTTTGGGGTACTAATGGCTCTGAATTAATGCTGACCTGGAGAGATCTTGAACCTCACTGTGACCTTCTAGTCAGAGCAGGAGCTAATGGAAGTCAATTCATCTCAGTTTCTACTGAAAACTCATGTTGTGGAAATTTCCTTAGTTCCATAATGAATGATTGAGTTAAGCATACTTAGAGGCTGGAAAATACCTTTGATTTTTGCCTGTGGAGTGAAAGTTATTATGGAAACCATTCAGATGCCTACATTTAACAAGTAGAAAAATAAAAGCAGTAACATATTCTTGAAAGGATTGCAAAGATTACCACAAAGGACTGAATGTACAATGATGGTGATACTCAATACCAATGCTGCTCCGTTGGTCCCGTGAAGATAGATATTGTAGCATGACAGTGAATTATTAATGTTTCATTTCTTGAGCAATCTAACACATCCTCTAGCGCCTGTTGTGCAGTTATTAATCTAGAAAATCCCTTTTTCTCCATCTCAGTTCATTAGGCCCACTCAAATCAACTCACTTTCTATGAAAAAATGAAGAATATACCTTCTTTATGTCAGAAATACATACTCTCCAACCCTATTTTATAAGTTAGTATTCAGGGATCTTGGTTTCTAATTCCTTCTATAAGATATATTCATCTTTACACTGATGACATTACATGGTTTTACCCTAGTAAGGGAGAAATAGGGACTCCTTTAGACTTTTTTTGGGTAAGGTTCAGTGTCATAGCATTGAAAGTAAATATAACTAAAATCTGGAGGCTTTCTAGCTCTGGAATTTCTAGAGATCCAGTGACATTAAACATATGGAGATATCTCTTCTAGGGTAAAAGTGAAGTTGTGTTTGCCTCTTCTAAAACCAGGAAAAAAGATCAATACTCAGGGAGAATCTTTGGAAATGTGGAGGCAACAGATTCTTCAATCAGGTGTATTACTTTGGTCCTCTTATTGTGCCTACAACGTTGCTAGGTTTGAGTGTGGTCAAGAACAAGAGAAGCTCTGTAACGGGTCCAAAACTGCTTTATAGGCTGGTCTGTTACTTGAACCACATGATTAAGCAGATGCAATGATACTTTGAAGTGTCAGTAATAAATAAATAGATATGCTCTTTGGCAGGACTTTATGGATGAACCAATGTGCAGACCTTTAGAATTGTGGAGAGAGCCCCACAAGGCACCCACAAATAACTGTTGTCCTTATAAGACAGTTGTTGGATTGGAACTGACTAGGCCTTAGAAGAAATCAAATCATTGTTAATGGGCCACCAAACTATCATGTGTTCTGAATGCCTTATCATTAACTGGATATTGTCTTGGCCTGTCAACTCATAAATTGGGTAAGACTGAGAAACACATCATAACCAAATCACACCAGCATTGACCCAAGCTGATCTTAATGGCTGAAGTAAGTTATCTAAGGAAGTGGGACGATACTTGGGTACCCACTATGCCTACACTGCATTCTCTCTCCCATCAAACCCTTTATTGTCCCATGGGGAGCTCCTTGCAATCAGTTGATGGTGGAACAAAAGATTAGGAGATGGCTCAGTAGAATAAGCACTTGCCTGAGAAGTGTAAGGGCATGAATGCAATCCCTGGTTCTGGAAAAAAAAAAAAAAAGATTGGCTTTACATATGGTTATGCATATTAAGCAAGCACCTCCCTAAAGTAGACAACTGCAACACTATAAATGCTTTCTGGGACATCCTTTAAGGGTTCCAATGAATGACCCTCCAAGTAGACAGAACTTAGGCGGTGTGCCTTGTACATGGTCATGCACTTTGCTTGGAAGGAAAACTAGCCACACGTGAGGTTACATACCATTTAGTGGGCTGTAGCCAGTAGTTTGGGTGGCCAGGGACTTGGAAAATTGCAAACAAAATGACTGAGATGAATGTCTTTACTAAAATAATCAATAAATTTTGTCAAATTCAAAAAAAAAGAGACTTGGAGAAGAGATACATAGATATCTCTTTGAAAGAACAAATAATGAGGAGATATTTGCATCTCATGTGAATGTTCACTGAAAGGCAACTTCAGTAGATGAAGACATTAGTAATCAAATGGGTAACGATCAGGTGTCATCTTTGTCTAGCTATCCCTGCCGTCATCCAATGGGTTTGTGTATTCACAGTGAATGTTTGTGGTGGCTGTGGCCACACAGAAGCACTAACCTTTTGACAGCAGAAGCCAACACTGAGCTCTGACATCCCTGAGGCGATGAGCCAGCTCCCTGGTGGTAGGTCAGTTACACTGGGGTGCTTCCATCCTAAAAAGGCCAGTGTTTTGCCTTCCATAGTGGACACTTACTCTGAATATGAAATTACCATCCTCATACACAATGCTCCTGCCAAAACTACCAGCTGTGTACTGACAGATGCTTTATGCACTGTCATAGTACTTCATGCATCATTGTTTCTTAAATTGATTGAATCCACAGTTAAAGAAGTGTACCAGTAGGCCCATGCTTGAGGAAATCACTACTCTCACTATGTTCCCTGTAACCTTCATTCAGTTGGCTTGGTAAAATAGTGAAATAGCTTTTTGAAAACTAAATAATTGTGTAACTAGATGACAAGGTAATACAGGACTAGAACAAAGTCTCCATAAAATTATATATACATACACCTGTAATCCCACACAGCAGAATCACTATGAGTTTAACCTAAATCCTAATATATGGAAACATGTTTCCTATAGTCAGGAAACATGGGATCAGGAATCAGGGGGTAAGAAGGGAAGTGACACCACTCACTATTAAGTATACAGATACAATAAACAATTTATCTGTCTCAAGATTTTATCTTTATGATCTGTTGGAATATAGGTCTTCATTTCAGAGGAAAGAATGCCTCCAGTGAAATAACAACATAAATAACAGCATGAATAACATAAATAAATAAATAAATAAATAACAGCATTGTTTCCATTGAACTAGAAATCGAGACTGCCACCTGGTTATTTTGGTCTCCTTGTGCCTCTCAGACAACAGGTCAAGATAGTAGATAAGATCTTTAATGGCTAGTAATTAACAAAGGAGGTTAGAAGGAATGTGCCTGGATTACAGGATCTCTCTTAGGGCACTGGAGGTCAATGGAAAAGCACAACAATCCCATTCATGCACGACGATTAATGATACAGATCTTTCAGGAGTGAAGGTTCAGGGCCCTTCAAGTATAAAAACACAACCAAATGAGGTCTTTGTTGAAGGC
Source organism: Octomys mimax (assembly GCA_002564305.1). Classification (NCBI taxonomy): domain Eukaryota; kingdom Metazoa; phylum Chordata; class Mammalia; order Rodentia; family Octodontidae; genus Octomys; species Octomys mimax. Next base: position 10,267 of record NDGM011105716.1, on the reverse strand, counting down.
AAGGAGAATACTGAATGGAAGGTAGAAAATGACCATCATGCATAATGCCAGGATCACATCCTCAGTTGCAGAAAAGAGAACTATAATTGATACATATTTTATCTTTAGTTTATATATTAATCACATAACTTTGCTGTATTTTCAGAAGTTTTGTTTTGTTTTGTTTTGGCTTGTTTTTTTTGGCTGACTCTGAAGGCCATAAGGGCAGGTCAGGTAAGGCACAAGGATCTGGGAATTGAACCACAGTAACCTGAGCCTGACTACTTTGCTTAAGCAGGCACTTAAACAACTGAGCTAATGGGCAGGCCCCCTGCTGTATTTTGTTCTCATTCTTTTATCACCTAGTTTAAAATGTGATGCTTTTACAGCAGTGTGTATTAACTCTACACCTTTTTAAAAATTTTTTGAGATATGAGGAGAAGAGTAAACATCATTCAAGAACTGAATAGACTCAATATGTAACTCAGTGGCACAGCCCTTGTCTGTAAGCACAAGGACCTGGATTCAATTCCTGATACAGAAAACCCCTTTATCTCCTGTTTTAGAGAAATGGTTACAATCCGGTGCATCATGGGAAGTAGAAACATACATGTATGTGTGTAGTTTTATGTTGTGTGCATAAAATAAACCATCAAATCTCAACCCTACCTGTTGTATTTCTCTAGAGAAGGTTACTAAACCATTATTTGAAGTATATATTTTGGAAAATAGTGGGAAATCATGGTAGAGTATTTCACAAACCAGCCAATAGACTTATAATCTAGGTCCAGATTGCTTCTGCTGGGGCCAGGGAGATGGCTCAGTGGAATAAGCACTTCCCTGGCAAGTGCAAGGGCTTAGTTCAATCTCTGGTTCCACCAAAACAAAACAAAACGAAAGAACCAGATTGCTTCTGCTATGTAGTAGTCGAATAACATTACTTTGACCTCTTAAACTAGTTTTACCTTTTCTATAAAATAGAGATAATAATAATGCTTTTCTCGTATGGTTATTTTCAGGATTAAATACAATACTTTTATGCATACATATTCATGTATACACAAATCATATACGGTATCTTTCAGTCAAGTCATTTATATACTATTAAATACATATCGGCTGCTATTATTATAAAACATAACCTTGAATGTCAAAAATGGGCAATCTTATCTCCTCTCTGTTCTGTCATTTGAGCACTGAGAATTTACCTTACGTGTCACTCCTTTGTAGAGCACATTAGCATTTACAATGGGTAGCTTTCTCACTGTATCAGTATTTTTCTTGGCTACTCTCATTTCACATTGCCCTGTAATCGCTGCCCCTACCCATACCTGCATTCTTCCTAATTATGAAAAAAAAGTCAAATTTTATTTTTTTTGGGAATCTAATACTATATTGTGCACTTTGGTTTTAAAATCATGACCAATAAATTTCAGTGAAAGTCTTAAAACATACATTATGGTTAATTATCTTCATAACCAAAAGATGCTGGGCAGGGCTTAAGCTGTTGTCAAGGGTGCAGAGATGGTGACACGAGATTTGCTTCTGGCAGGATGTTTCGTTATTACTCTAGCATCCCATAAACCCCAGAGTAGTCTCATTTTATCTCTTATATTCAGTGCAAATTGGTACTTACTTTTTTCCCATTTACATGTTTGTTCCTCTGCAGTGAGTGCATTTTCCGCTTTAGCCTGTGCAGATATCTAAATGGGGAGGATCTGATAAATGCTAAGGGAGTCTTCATAACTTTATTACATATTAGACTCCATTTAACTCTTTAAAATTTGTTGATTTTGTGATGTTTTCTTAACTGATTGGGTAATATTGTTTGGTTTTTTTTCCCTTTCATTGTATTTTATTAATTTGATATTTATTCCCCAAAAGTTTCCTCACATACCTACCAAGGAATTAAAAATTGTAACATTAAGCACTTTCAGGCTTAGTATTTAAAAAGTAGTGAGCCGAAAGTAGCATTTTCTAAAAATTGTGTTTATTTATTTGGTGTAGGGTCTTGCTATACAGTTCAGACTCAGTGGTCCTCCTGTCTCACCCTCTCCAGTGCTAGGATTACAGGTGTGCACCACCACTTCTGGTTTTGGGGCCAGCACAGTGTATCCAGGGCAGTCCTGGGGATCGAACTCAAGTCCTTGTACTTGCCAAGCAGGTGCTTAAACTGCTCAACTATCTCCCCAGCCCCCCAAAGTAGGAATTTTAATATAACAAAAAGCTTGGAAATTCATTTAGATATCTCTGAAAAAAAACTAGTGCATTGTATTTTAATTTTATTTTTATTCATGTTATTAGTTATAAGATTCCAGAATAAGATAAATGCCTACTTGTTACCTTTACCATCGGCTGTTGGACACTATAGGATCCTTCAGGGCAGGCGATACAGCTCAGTGGACTAATCACCTGCTTAGGCAAGTGCAGGGACCAGGGCTCAATTCCCGGCACCACCTTTCATACCAGCCCCAACCCCGGGCATGCTGAGTCAGCCACTGAGTCTGGGTGTAGTGGCACATACCTGTAATCCCAGTGCTGGGGAGGCTGAAAACACGACGATCACTATGAGTCTGAGCTGTGCAGTGAGACCTATACCATGTACCAAATACATAAAAATAAATAAATAAATAAATAAATAATCCTTCAGGGTTATCTGTTCTCTAATGATGGCTACCTCTCATTGCTTCATTGCTTTTAACTCTTCTGTATCTCTGTGGAGGTATTTGTGGAAGGATGATATTAGTAAAGATGGTTTGTCTTCACAGAAGTGCCAATAAGTTTTGTACCATGGAGACAAAATGGATTTCTAGTCTACTGAAGATACCACTATTTCTCAATTTCCGTATACTACTTGTGCATGTTCATTTGCTCTTTTGACTGTTTATGTTATCTTATGAATCTGTGTAATAATTAATTGAGATGAAAATAGTTAAAATCTTTGTATATATCTTTGTGTCTGTGTCATGATTTTTACTTTATAAACAAGCTTCCCCTAACAATTTTATTTAACTCGTCTCTTGTTTGCACACTTTTATCCAGTAGAATAGGGTTTCATGCACATCCTCTTACTGAAAAATTTCTGGATTATAGTCACAAGTGATTTAGTCCTAAATATTAGCAAAAGTTACCTACTACAACATTTCCATTCTCTATTTCAATGATTTGTTGTTTGATAAGCTCAATGAAACTGTGACTGCTTCTACTTTGCTTGGTAGCAAGGTGTTTCACTAAAAGAATTCAGAGGTCACTAGAGGTCTCAGGATATTTGTCTCAGTAAAGAATGCTGTACTTCTGTGTCCTTCATGTGACGTTTGAGTCCTAGGGGTCTATGGCTCAGATACATTGCATGATGATTATAGTATTCAGTCAGTGACACTATGAAGATATTTCTACATTGATACATATAGTGCGACCTTGGGATTCTATAGGCATTCTGCATATCTTATTGATTCTTCTGGTCACTAAACTGGCCTCATTTTTGTTTTAAACAAATGACTTATGCTATAGTCTGACTTTTACTAATCAAGTCATTCTGTACACATAGGCTATAGAGTATTTTATGTTTATAGTATATACTATCTATTTTGAGAATGTATTTATTGTTTAGGGAAGGATTTAGGAACTGGGAAAGAAAAATCAAAGGATGTTTGAATAATAAATTAGATGACATATCTTTGAGGCTAATGTCTGCATTTTGCAATGAAAGCCCCTTGCCAGTAGCATCCCGTGGATATCTGTACAAACTTTCTCCAAGTAGCTTCAGGAAGGTGCTCCAGGCAGATATACCTGGTTGTATAGAAAGGCACATTCTCAAGTGAATGTTCATTGTGAATATTCAACTACATTCAAAGTGCTGCAGAGGCAAAAAATTTCTTAATGTTTGAGTAAGTACTTCTAGGCATGGTGTCACATGTCTGGAATTCCAGTACTTGGGTAACTCAACAGGAGGCTCACCATGAGTTCAAGGGCAGCCTAGGACACAGAGTGAGGTTAAGCAGCCTGACTTATATCACAAGACTCTGTCTCAAGAAGCAACAAGAGAAAGAAAATTAAAAAGCAAAAATCTAAAATAACAACAACAAACTTAAATGAGAACTCTTGGAGCATAACTCCCCCCACCCCCGCAAGCCAGTAGACACCATTCTGTTGGTTGTCCAAGTAAGATTTTTTTGTTACGGTTCCTGTTACTGTGGTCCCTTAGAACTGGCTGGCCAGTGAGATACATGTGGTAAGAACTACTCAAAGATAGCCAAGCACTGTATGTATGTACTTCCCTTTTGCAGCCCCATAAAGACCTTCCTCCCTGAACACTTGAGGCATGACATTTCTCTAAGGACCATCCCTTGTCGATGCCTGTCTGACATTAATTAAAGAAGCCTCCAAATCCTGGGTGTCACTTCAGTCTGCTGTTTTAGCACTGTTACAACTTTAAGGGTTTTTAGGAAGGCCAGATTGACTGCTTGAAGCTCAAGGCCAATTTTGAATGTGTGTGTGTGTGTGTGTGTGTGTGTGTGTTTATATTACCCATATGTTAAAACTGTCTTCAAAAATTGTACAAAACTTCCAAAAATTTGTGGAAAAGGCTTTGTCTCAGTCTTAAGACTGCTGGAGTACCATATCATGGGATGGTAGGCTGACCTTTATTTCTTACTGCTGTGAGTGCTGGAAAGTCACACATAAAGGTTCTGGCATGTTTCATAAATGATTAGGACCATCTACTTTCTGATGCGCAGACAGTTGCTGGTACATTATAATCTCAAAGTGGAGCGAATCTTGGCCTCTCAGAAGATTCCAGTGCATTAATCCTATTCATGAAGGCTCTTCCTTTATGGCCAACTTACTTTTCAGTAATTCTACTTCCTAATATGATCACCTTGGATTTCAAAATGAGTTTGTGGGGAAAATACCGAAATTCAGACCACAGCTAGCTTGTGGAGGGTTTGGAGTTTCCCATCACTGCTTTCTCCTTTATGTACAAGAGACTGAGCCAAAAGGCAAAATTAATTTTTCCCACCATGAAATGTTTCTTCTAGTATTAAGATGTTCCAGAATATTGTCATACATTTAGAATAGGTTAAAAAGAAACTATATGAACTGAAGACACCACTTTCAACTCTCTACCCCCACAGAAGCCATGTGAGATGAAGTTCTTTGACAAGTAAGACAACAGGACATAAGTTAAGCCTGACAATTACATATGTGGTAAAGGGACATATGTAGAAATTGAACAGGGAGAGACACAATATAATTGCCTAAATATAACATTATTAGGCTTATCATTTAAAGTAGAACTTTCTTTTTTGTTGGTAGAAGGAAATTAAATTAAATCAAAAGAATAAACTTTAGCCTTATTATTTTCAAGACAGGTTTGGCAAAGAAAGAAAAAAGCTTGATTTTGTAAAAGTGTGATCAAGTTTTGATGTTACCTTAGAAACAATAGAAGCTGACCTCTTGATACTAGTCTGTCTCTCCCGTGTGGACTGGGGAAGTGTGATGTTTCCATAGCTCCCAAAGAAGAACTTGCCTCGTGAAAGGAGCACAGACTATTTCAAAAACTAAAATGCTTTCTTCCATGTTTATTTGAATTTGTTGTGACTATTGAGTTGCAACCAAGTACTCAACCTCACTAGAAATCTGAAATCAGACTGAGGTTACTTCAAACAAGGATCCATACAGAAAGTGCAAAGAAGGAAAATCGGCCTATACTAAGCAACTGCCATCTGCTAGAATCAACGCTAACCTCTTGAAATTCAAATGTGACTTATAGTTTCCAGAGCACTAGAAGTCTATACTGTAATTTCTATTTGAAATGAGGAAAATAAAGATTCAGAGGTTGTTAATGACTTACTCAAGGTCACATAACTGTTGGGCCATGGAACTCGGTCTTACAAGCCGCAGCGCTGCTGTGTTGTAGCATATCATGGCACCGTGTCAGTGTGACATTCAGGTAATCCAAAATAGATAGGGGTCCTTCTAATGCCACACAATCATGGAGAAAAAATTTTTGTCATGATATCCAATAGGGATTTTTAAAGATTTCCTATATCTACTGATTCAAAATAATATTTTTCCTACTCTAGAACCATCAAAAAATGCTTGGGTGCTTCTTGGAATCTGAGAACACACTTCTCTGGAATTTTGCAGGATTCATATGATTTATTCATCTGGAAAGATCAATATATATTGGCTTTCTTAGAGCTCCTCATCTCTGGGTTTTATGATGAGCTGATCTATATGTTAGCACAATGCAATGAAGATGATGTGAAATGCTGTCAGAGACTGAGGAGTGACAGCCAGGATGCAAGCCAGGTCTGGAAAGTTCTTTTCCCTCAGGAAATCAGGTAAAGATAAGTTACAGTACATGCCAGGAGAGAACATCACGCTTATCTGAAAGGAAGTCACCCTCACATAACATCAAAGTCACAGATGTCAACTCTAAGCCTCAAACAGATACTTGCTATGTTCTTTGTATTTTCAGTTTTTGAAGAAAAGACCTAAATACTCCTTCAAAATTGGAGTACAGATACAATTATGACTTGGATTCTTATGTTTTGGTGAGTGTCAACAAAGGTGACACTTGGTGTGTTTTGGGAGCAACTATCCCCTTCCTAGCCATAGGATCTTTTCAGTCACTACCGCAACGTGTATTTTTCCTGATGCAGAACTCTTTGTTCTTTTGTCCTTCTTTACCAGGTTATGCCCACTCCGTGGCTTGCTTATTTAAAATTATCAATAACAATCTATACTCAAATTCAAGGGTGGTGTGTTTTTATATTATTTTCATCAGATGTTATTGGTACATTTTAGATGTACATAATGATCCTATTCAACATAAAGAATTTGTACCTGTACATGATATAACTTGATTCTCTTTATCCCATTCCCCTACCTGTGTTTTTAAAATATACAAAACATTTCAAAATGTGGTCAGGATAATGTAAATATTTTGCATATGTCCAGTAATATTCTAGCTTTTCTTTTTCATCTTAACATAAAACAAAGTTAACAAGCTTTTTTCCATTCTGGACTAGTTTTTTTCCTGTCCTTTACTCATGCTTTCATTTATCTAAATCTTGATCTACTGAGCTTCAGATGTATGCCAATCCCATGCTGGTCCCTCAAAGCACAGACAAGTTGGGACCCTGCATGGCAAGATCACATATTCAAGTGAATAGAACAATTACACAGGAACAGACAATACTAAAATGTGCAGAGACATCACCAACAATGACAGGTTCCACAACTATAAGAATTTTTTTGATAAAATTAACATTTAGATTTTGATTGGGAAATAAATTCTTACACATCAGAATTTATTTCAAGGGATAGAATGAAGGAGCAATATTTTTGTATGTCTATTTTGCTCTGTTTCCCAATGCATGGCTGAATTTCACTTTCATAGAGAACCGAGATTGTACCAATAGAATTCAAATGCTATAACAACTTATCAATATTCATAACCAGTGAATATCGCCTGATTTTAACCCACAGATCCAAATTAAGTATTACTGACTTAGTTTAGACTCAACAGGATAAACTGCAATATTTATTTTAGTGACACCCAGGAGAAAAACTGAAGTTTAGAGCTGTTATTTCATTTTGTCTCTTAAGAAATGAGCCCACCTAATAGTTCCATAGTTTGAACTTTGACAGAACACTCGTTGAAGCATGATATGACAACACTAGCGTCCCCATTTCACAGGTAAAGATATTGGGGTCACACAGCTAGAAAATGCTAGGGGTGGGATACAAATGCAGGATGTTCCACTAAGCTGTGCCACGGAGTAAAGATATGGCCTTCCACCTTAGGAGGCAGATTTTTCCCTTTAAATCAGGAATCTAAATCTCTTTTCCTAATTTCCACAGAACATATCTGTTCCTATAAAAATGAGAGTATTGAGTCTGATAATTGAAAATGAGTGATATAATAATAGTTTTGAAAATAAAATAGCTCCTCTTGAGCTATGTTAGACTAAGGCTACTAAAGTCATGCGACACTGTTCTTCATGTGTGTGTTGCTGTCACAGGACCTCTGTGTCCATCCTTACATTGGAGGAAGTTGTGTTCTTTGTCACAACATGTGTCCAGTTGGCAAGGCCACTCAACTCAGTTACGTCATCCAAACTAAACTATGTGTTGAGAGCAAGTGTTTCTGTAGCAGATATGGTTCACCTTAAGTAAAAGAAATGATCCTACTTGTTTTGTGTTTAGAGGACTCTGACTAATATCTAATGCACCTGACGACCTTGTTGCAAGCCAAATTGTATAATTTTGCTCAAGCATATCTAAGGTGTAAGTCTTAAGAAACTTTCCACCTGTATCTATTAAAAATGAGCCTGAAATAGTCTATTACACAGACATGTACATACTTTTTAAATTTTTATTCTTAATAATAAAACCATAGTCTTTCAGTTAGGAAATATTAGCTTGGGACTCAGCTTTACATTTGTAGGTGCACTGACATTTTTTAAATATTCAGCATCTACCTTTTATTAATGTTCTTATTTAGAATGTAAATAGAATCAATATGTATATAACACTAAATTCTAACACAGGATTACCTACTGTGATACCTGTCTTCTCCTATGTATAATAGGAATGAAACTTGTGAACTTTCTACTTTATTTTATTTATTTATTTATTTATTTATTTATTTTTGCAGAACTGGGGATTGAACTCAGGCCTTTGCGCTTGCCAGGGAAGCGCTTATTCCACTGAGCCATCTCCCTGGCCCAACTTTCTACTTTAGATAAGTGCATATTTTAATTTATTTGAAGATATTGAGAGAAGACCTTGATAACAGAAAATAGTACTGATTTGTTGGGAACCAGGCCATGCCTTCCCTTAGGTTTCCTGCTGATGAATGTGCAAAAATAGCCTCCTAAGCTGATCGCCTAAGTAAACGCACTGAAGTTACTGGGCACTCCTGTCTCTCATCAGGAAAGCGGGCTCTATCTGACCTCAGCTTTCTGCATCCAGAGTCTTTTCTTCATTGCTTCATCTTCCACCATCCTCCCTGGGGAATGTCGAGAGCTGCTCTAGAGACGGCATTTTGCTTCACATACTTATCGATGCCTTTTAAAATTATAGTACACAAATAAATTACAAGAGCAAATATAGTCATCATCAAGTTGCTAGGTAATTTAAACTATAAATTTGTTTCATTTGTACATAGATTCTTATTGCTTCAGTTTTCATATTATAAAGAAAATTCCATGGGAAATGAACTGAAAAATCTATATCACTTTTTTTCTATCTTTTAATTAAAAATCCATTCACCAGTGGCCAGACACAGGTTTGGGGTTTACACTTCTGAAGTTATCATGATCTCTCTGGAAAGATCTATTATAAGACCCTTTAAGGGAGAAAATTATTTATAGATTATTGAGAGTACTTTTGACAGGGGACATTTATTAATATATAAACTAATTGCATCAGTTAAAAGAAAGGCACTTTTTATAGTAATGTAATGTATTCTATTTTAAAACTCTCAAAACGATTTTCTACAACCATCTCCGTTGTCACACATTCTTGACTGATCCTTTTAAGTTAGTGGAGCAGAATGATTCATCTTCTCCAAGTTCAGCTCCAGCATGTACACAGCTGTGGCACACATCTGGTGTGTTAACTGCCAGCCCATCAGTGACACACCAGCCAGTGACAGCAGACAGGATCTTAAAATCAGTGTGTTCATACCAGGTGCTTATTTATAGTGGGAGAGTCAGTGAGGAAACACACATGCCACCTTGAAACGCACCCTCTTCAAAGGCGTACTCTTCGGCTGCAGTGACCAACGCTCAGTGTTACAAAGCAGGGCTTCTCCAAGGCTTACGTCATTGCGGATGTGCAATTGCTGCCCAGACTGAAGGGCAGAGGCCCCCTAAAAGGTGAGCCTCCTAGAAAGGATTCTGACTCAGTTCAAGAAAGCCCCATAGGGGCTGAGAGATGGCTCAGTAGAGTAAGTGCTTGCTGCCTTGCATGCACAAGGACCTGAATTCAATCCCTGCTTCTGAAAAAAAAAAAAAAAAGAAAAGAAAAGAAAAGAAAAAAAGAGAAAGCTCCATGCATCTATTTTCCTGTTGTTGTTGTTATTATTATTATTATTATTATTATTATTATTTTGTATTTTAGAGAAGGATCTACAAGGTGTTCAAGGTCTCACTACTACATCAGATTCATAGTGATCACCTGTTTTACAGCCTCCCAAGAGCTGGGATTACAGGCGGGCGCTACCACGCCCAGTTTTAGTTACCATCTCAGTGAGCCACAGGTAAGAGGCTGGCAC
>NDGM011105710.1:0-11054 GCA_002564305.1 Octomys mimax | reverse complement strand
CAGCTGGGTGGGTCTTGCCTCTAGCCTCTTTGCAGGGAGTTCTGCTGAAGGGTTCCTAGCTGGTCCTGTGCTCTGGGTCTATTCGGGATCCCGGGGGCCAGTCCTCTCACTCACTCGCTGGGCCTGTGTTCTGGGTCTATTCAGGATCCCGCGGCCTGGGTCATCTCACTCACTCCCGGAGCCTGCGCTCTAAATCTGTTCAGGATCCTGTGGCCTCAGTAGTCTCACCGACTCGCTGGGCCTGCGCTCCTGGTGTATTCAGGATCCGGGGGGCCCCAGGTCATCTCACTCACTCACTGGGCCTGTGCTCTGGGTTTGTTCAGGATCTCAAGGCCTGGGTCGTCTCACTCACTCGCTGGGCCTGCACTCTGGGTCTCACAACTTTTTATTCTAACACACAATCCCCACTTAAAATGCAAATACTTCTTGCAAGAGCAATGGGTCAAACCAGTGGTCAGCAGAATATAGCCTACAAATCTAGTAGACCACTGCTTTTTGTACAAATATAACCCCCCCAAAAAAATGGATTTTACATTTAAAATGGTTGAAAAACATCAAAAGAAATTAGCTCATGAACATTATAAGAAGTTCAAGTCTCCATGCTAGTAAAGTTTCCCTGGAGTATAGACACACAGCTCCTTTACAATTTGCTTCTCCCTGTCCTCCAGCAGTGGAGCTGAGTAGTTTTAATAGAAATCATGTGGACTTCAAAGGCAAAATATTTTCTTTCTGGCCCTTTATAGGGTTTCTGAGCATTGTATAAAGCAACTCTGGTCCATTGACAGCTTCATAGGAAGCAGTTTCTTGGATTACATATCACAGTCCAGAATGACAGGGTATCAAATGGACATATTTAGACAGAGTTGAAGTGCATAAATATAGGAGCAAGTAACCCACCTAGAGAACAGAAACAACCCCCAGGAAATAAGCAATTCTAACCAGTTTTATGAGGAAAACTAAGGCTAAAAGAGACTGAGTTGCTAAACCCAAATGTCACAGTTGTAAAATGGCAATCATGGAATTCCGATTCGTGTCAGTCTGATCCAGGAGGCATTGCAGCATTAGGAGTAAGACGCAAGATAGAAAAAGGAGTTGGAAATTTCCAAAGGGGCAGGCTACAAGTGTTCAGAAGGCTATCTCAGAAAACTGCATAGAAGAGAGACGTGATCTGGGTGCCTGTAGGCAATGAATTTAACCTATGCATTACTCTTTCTATAAAGTGGTGATGAGACTTGCCTGGCAAAGCTAGCCAGAGTCAATGAAACACTGTCCATGAAGCACCTAAGAGATGCCCACAGCACCAATTCTTACACCTCTCGCTGTCTCAGTGCCTACTCATTTCCTTGATCAAGCTGGTCTAGCAACTCATTCGGAATTCAACCCATGTTTGCAGACAGCCCATCTCTCAGCTGCTGTCTGTGAACCTGAAGTAGCCTGTGGTTGCCTTGTGGGCCCAAGAAAACAAGGTGGGCCTGTGGGTTTTCCTCAACAGTAAATTAAGAATCATAATCCTTGGCTAAACTATTCTATAGAATTGTTAAGAGCCCAAGAGCTTCCAATATAAAGATTCTTCACAAAATTTAAATCATTATGCAAAGAATGCAGTGATTAAAATTGGGGAAAGAGATACTGCCATCCAAGTGAGGGTGCACAGGCGCACACACTTAAATCCATAGGACTGACTTCACTTGGTGTCCTGGGATTGCATCTGCTGGAATCTTGATGCTTAAGACTGGGACACTAAGACTGGGAGTGCTTAAGGGAGACAATGAGGTAGAAACAGCCCAGTTCTGGGGACCAGGAACTCAGGTTTTGGTACCAGTTCAGCTGTAACTCACTGACAAAAGTCACTGTTTCTAGTGTAAGTGTCCCTAAATGTAAATAAACAAAAAATGCCATCTTGGGGGACTTGGGGCTAGGCTGCTAGTGGAATGCCTTGCTCAGAATGCTCCAAGGGGGTTCAGTGAACACAAGTTCTTTTTCTTTAGTTCTTTTTTTCCGACTTTTAAAATCACAGTGGAGCATTTCCCCCTTCCAAATAATTGGCAGTGCCTGAGCTGCACTGGCTACTGCAGAATGACCCCGAGCTCCAGGGTTGCTCTGAGCTGCCAGGGGAGCAGGCCGATTGCTGGTGACGAGCCTCGTGGGGCATTGCTCTGTGTCTAACAGCCTGTTCTGACATCTATAACATCGCTGATATTGAGGGCACAACCAATGGCTCTGTATAGGATGCTGATTTACCTACCCAGCAGCATCCTCATATGCTTAAAGACCTGAAGAATCACAGCGCCCAGGCTGCACCTGGAGGGAAGTGGGCCTTGGGGGTCTTCTGGGTTCAATAATCCTAACCCTGAAGAGGACAAGCGTGTGAACAGAGTGCCTTCAACCCAAACAGTGCTAAATAATAAAATAACAATAACAACAACAGTCATCTGTGTCTAAGCACTTACTATTTGTTTACCAGGCACCCTCCAAGGGCATCACATGCATTCTCTCTTTCCCACATCCTCAGTGGTTTTTCCCATTTTAAAAGTGAAGAAGCTAAAGTTAAGGCTCTTGCCATGGAGCTGGTAGTATCCAGACCAGTTCATCACCCTACAACACAGAGCTCCTGCTCAGTCACCCACAAAACATTCAAAAGCAACGCAAAGCACTGCTGTGCCGAGTGCATCAGATGGAAGCTGTTCAACCTTACCCTGTGTTGTATTTGGACAAAACAGGCTTGAGAGAAGATGTGAGCTTCAGGACAGAGGTCATGGGGGAGCCATCATGGCTTGCACACAGGCCCACCACCAGGACCTGTCATTCAGCCAGGAAGTCAGGGCCGTCTGTCTCTCTCAGTCTTTTTAGATGACCTGCTCTGGACCACAAAGAAGGTGGGGCATATCTGAGAACATAGACACTAAAAGGGAGAACTATGACTAAAATCAGATCTCCACACTCTACTTCATCTCTCCATATCAGTTGCCTTTCCTTCGTTGCTGGGACAAAATACCCAACACCAAAAATTAAGGAAGGAAAGGTTCATTTAACTCACAGTTAGTGGAGGTGTTAGTACATACTCGGCTGGCTCCAAAGCAGAGAGGAACATGGGAGAGGGCAGCAGTTCATGGTGGCAGAAAAGAGCAAAGAGCAAAGCAAGGGTCAGCAGCTATGGCAACTAGCAAGCTCTTTCCTCTCCCCAGGGTGAGTGTAGCACTCACACCCATAACACATTGCCATTGGATCATAAATTAATCACAAACTCTAGAAACCACCCCATGACTACATGAGACTTTGAGGGGACACCTAGACACAAACCATAGTATCCATTGTTCTGACCCTTCCCAGAGCCACAGCACACTGACTTATTCTACTGTTGACTCTTCTAAAGAATTATAGTCCTTAGGATGTCTCCCTGCAGGGAGTCCACAGAGTGTAGGGCTTCAGGGTGCTAGTTCTAAAGACAGAAAGACATGACTTCAAATCCAAAGCCTACCACACCTTGGCTCAAGGACACTAAACAAGTTACTTAGCTTCTCTCAACCCTCAGCTACAGCATCTGCAAGATCAGGATACTAACAATAGCTACCTGTGAAGGCTATCATAAGACGGAACTGTGCTTGGCAAGTAGGAATGACCAAACAGATACTAAGAACGAAGAAACTGGATGGGCAGGTTACTAAATAGCAGCCTCTTGGGTAGTTTGGGGAACTGGGCAGCCTAAGTGCTATTTATTGGCTGCGTGACTTTGGGTGGGTCATTTGACCTACAGATGTCCTAATAGTAAAGTGAGTCTTCTGCTAATCCTGTCCTCAGATGGATGCCATGATTGCTGAGATACCTAGCAGAGCATCCATGAAATTGAGGCTTCCCTTTAGCTCCCAGCTACCGGAAGCTGGGCAGGCTGCCATCCCAGACACCAATGTGTACACCAATGACATGGATTCTCATGAGGAGCAGGACCCACAGTCCCTATTATCTTCGTCTCATTGTCCTCTTCTCTGAAATGGTCCTAATAGCCCCCTTCACCCCACATTTTTCTTGCATGGCTCTTGTTTGGAAGGATAGGATGGAGAGCTATGAGCTAGCTGTAGTTTGCCTCAGAGCCTGGGATTTAAGGATATTAAGCAATCCATGACTGACACAGTGCCAGTTATGGGGTGGAGACCTGACCATGCCCTAGCCATGTAGAGGTGGGGCTGTGATGCTGGGCCCAACTAACAAGCTGCCAAAACTTTCACTCAACTGAAGAAACTCCCTCAGGATATTCTGTACCAGACCAGAGGTGAGCTCCTGGGTACCATGAACTGGAGGGGTAAGGTAAGGGCAAGAAGGTGAATAGATGACTCAAGGATAGGGATGTCAGGGCAGTGACCATGCCCAGAACAATAGTCAGAACAATAGAGATGTTATGGTTTGTGTCTAAATGTTCCCCCAAAGCCTAGTCATTGGGGCAGCTTCTAATTCATGATCCAATGCTGGGAGTGTGTGTGTGTGCTACTCGCACCCTGGGAAGGGGAGAGAAGCTTGCTAGCCGCCAGTGAGTAGGGTGCCCATACAGCATCAGAAAAGCAGAGGAGCTGACACCAAACCTGAGACCTACAGGTGAATGCAGTTAACCAAGCCCCTGAGGGAGGAAGATGGGAAGGGAGAAGCATTCCTAGGACCGCATGGTGCTCTGTGGTTGCTCCTCCTGGGATCTCCTTACCTCCACTCTCCTCAACATCACTTGCTTTATGATGGATAGAAGTCAGGAGTCTGCAGCACATTGTTTATTTCCTTCTTTGCATTTATGAAAGGCTCAGTGAGGTTCCTAATATGGACAACAGATGAAGTAAGAAATGAAATTCTGTGAAACATAATAAGCAGAGTTCTCCTGGCCCAAGGTGGCCAGTAGGTCTTAGCAGGGAGGGTCACTTCTCCTTGCCTACCTTAGTCCAGTCTATGTTGCTACAACAAAGTATTTGTAATTGGGTAAATTATGTAGAAAAATGCTTCATACTAGATGACAGTTCTGGCAGCTTAGAACAAGGTGCCAGTGTATGCTTGGCTTCTGCTAAGAGCCTCACGCTGCATTACAATGTGGTGGAAAAGCAGAAATGGAAGTGGGTGTGTGTAAGAGGAGCATATGTGTGAGAGAGACAGAGGGGAGGTGAGCTGCCTTTTATTAAATCATTCGCATGGTAACTAATCCAGTCCTGCAAGAATGGCTCAACCAAGCATCTGACACACAAACCTTTGAGAGGTAAAGTATAGTCCTGCCTTCCTGGCTAGCCAGCCAGCCTCTGTCCCTGTGGCTCAGCGCCTTCAGTACACCCACTGCCTGCAGCCTCTCAAAACTAGCTAATTCTGGGGCCTCGTTGCTGACAACACGATTGGTGGAGGTCATGGTGGGAAAATTTTGTCATCAGTTCAAGGCAAGTGAATTGCTTGGTTGGTCTTATTTCAAGGACAGAAGCCTCTTTGGCTTCCCCCAATACCTGGGTCTGCCTCTGACCTGAGACTCTGTAGCTTTGGGTCACACAGGCAGGTGAGGAGCTGGGGCCGTTCCCACTCCTGGGAAGTTTAAGTAAGGTCAGCCTCACAAGCACCAAAATTCCCACCTTCACTTCTTAAGGGAATCAGCCCTTCCCCCAGGGCACAGGCCCAGAGGCACATGCTGACAGCATGTCAGCTCCTTTCTTGGCCTCCAAGGCTTTTGATGTTTAGCTTTTAGCCACCATGGACTATAGCACCCACCTCACCAAACACCAAATAATTCCATGCTGTGTGTGGGCAGGACTCACGCGCACCAGCAGGGCTCTTTGACGAGGGAAGCTGCGGCTGTCTGCCTGGGCAGAGTCCTTCTGGCAAGGGGAGGCAAGGTGCTTTTCAGATGAAACAGGCAAGCTCTGCATTCTGCAGAAATTCAAGGTACAGGTGGCAGTTGGGCCACTAACATTCCAATGTGTTTAATTGTAGTTTATGTGCCTTTGCAAGGATAAGCAATGGCAGCATAAAGATCACCCTAAAAATCCCTCATAACCTAATAATTCAATATCATCAGCATGCTGATAGAGTGCTCTCTCTTCATCCAGTCTCTTGGACTTTGTGTTCTTTTTCCTCCTAAATTCACGTCACCTGCATATCCCCCACATGGTAAAGCCATACCACCTCTTCCAGGACCACAGAATCCTGCCTCCGAGCTGTATTCCAACTGAATATGTCCTTGGAGTTAGGTGTGGCTGTGTGGTTGTCAGGTGCTGGCCTGCTCCAGTTTGCTTTTAAATACATTAGTGGATATTTGTGTACAAAAGTAATAGTTTGAATTTTAACTTAGTTTCTCAGGAATGCCTGTACCAGGCCGAAGTCCCTAAGTATTTTGAGGCCCAAGATACACCTGGCCAAGAGTTGTTCAGCATTCTGCACCCCTAGCAGGGTAAGACAGTGGCCTGTCCCCTCACAGGCACATGGACAGGAGGGACTCAGGACACCTCGCAGAGCCTGGATTTAGGGAAGAGGTGAGAATTTGGTTCCAATGATCAAATGTTCACTGGAATAAAAGTCCTGCACCCCAGTACCCCCTACAGTCAAGGTTCCTTTACTTAAATCAGTTTTGAACCTGTACAACCATTAGCTTAAAGAGATTAATATAACTGGAGTTTGAAAAATATATATAAGCAATCTTTCCAAAGGACTAAAAGTGAATGCATAAAAAACTACTTTCCATTGTAGATGCTATTCAAAACCACAAAAGCAAAGATTCTTAAAAGAACAGCTGCTCCGTCTAGTGCCAATAATACATTTGTCCCAAGATAAGAAAAAATGCCTGGGAAATGCTCATGTTTATTGAACATGAGAGAGGGAGAAGCATCTCTGTAAAGCTGAGAGGAAGTATCCTGGTTGGTCGAGGCAACGATTTCCCCTGTGGGAGAGCTATCTTTCAGAAGAGCTGCTCTCAACTGTCTGCTGGTGGAAAGCGGCCCAACCTGAATGAGAATCAGGATTCAAGTGTATTTATGTGATTCACTGAAACTCAGGTCATCTGAGGCACCTAGTACAGCCTATGACAGATAAAGCTCAGTATCTGCTAATCTGAACAGCTAATTTGAAGACAGCAATGTACAATATAACAGCCACTGTTGAATTCCTATCATTTTGTCTAGAGAAATTCTGTACTGTTTCTAATATGTGTGTGTGTGTGTGTGTGTGTTACTATTTTTAGTCAAATAAATAAATAGCTCAGGAGAGGATCCCAAATAGCTCCTTTGCATCTCACTCTTTAGAGCCACAGGGTTTTATGGTGATGAGTAAGAGATAAACAGGCCCGTAGCCCCCAAGCCCTTCTCTGCTCCACAATTGCAGAAGGGGAGTCCTCCACCAGCCTATGGCAGAGCAGCCCCTTTACAAACTCAGAGGGACTGAGCCCACCATGTGCAATGGTAAGCAGATGCAGTGCGATGTTTGCTAGGTAAGCTCATGGGCTTGGTGCAATCGTTTTAGATGCCACTGTTTTAAACTTCCCAGAATGTCTCGTTAAAGGACTGGTGAGAAGTTTTGGCCAGCTCACCTCACATCCTGTCTCTGTTAGGATCAAAGTCAGAATCGTCACCTCCTATTCTCACCCAGATCCCACTGACTCCAAGCCCAGAGTCAACCCATTCCAGCAATTCTAGAAATGCTTCCTTTCTCATTCAGTTATATTAGTCTTAATGTTGACTTCAGCACCTGCTCTGGGTTTTCTACAGGAAACTTCTTCATCAGTGATGTCTTCAGAAGTTTCCTCTCTCCAGATTGCTTGCAAGATCTGGGTGACCCATTTGCCTGGACTACCCTGATCTGCCCATTGGTCTTTACTAGGTTATGCTGGGTAACAATCCCCAAAGTCTCAGCAGCCTGCTGCAAGGACATGTTTGTCACTAACTTCTGTTTGTTCTCTGTGTGTCAGCGACAGCTGCTTTGCTCTATGACAGTGCTGCAATCCACAGAGCACCACCATCTGTTCCATCCTCTCATTCTAGAACCAAGGTGGGCCAGTAGCTCCTATCTGATACATGCAGCTGTTATTGCAGAAGCTGACATGTGTGCATGAATGGAAGCATGATTGCCTCTCACAGTTGCAAGCAGAACTGTCCACCATCACTTCTGCCTCAGTTCCATTGGTTAAAGCAAGTTACATGCCAAACCTAAAAGTGAACACTGTGATCCAATCACTATTCTCTTGATAAAGGGTTTGGATTTTACAGGTTCTCTCTGGGCCTGCCTTCCCTTCTTACATCTCCCCAGAATGCCTGAAATGGAGGGCTGGAAATAGGGTAAACAGGGTAACACTTATTGGGAAAGAGGAGAAGGAGGCCCACACAGTCACTGACACATAGTATTACTATGCTGTGAAGGAAAGAAAGTTCTTCAGTGTGCGCTGGCTCTGCATTCTGGGTGTACCTCCTCCGCTCATTATTTTCCAGTGTTCAAGGATCCACTCTCAGAACAGCCTTCCTTTTCCATCTTGACAAATTTAAAAGGAAAAGGCCTTTTGGCAGCTGAACTACTCTCCCAGCCTGCATTTAGTCAAGGAAAGTTGGAGACCAAACGACTGTTTTACACGATAGATGGCCCTAGCCTGTTAAAATCTTCCCCCCAGTCCTGTCCACTCTCACTTTCCTGGTTCAAGTTCATCATGTGACTGAACAGAGTGTCAATAGGACAGGGACATATAATCCTCCTACTGGGAGGAAAGCATAGTCAGGAGCATTATTCCAGGCATTATACCTGCAAGTGGCAGCTTCATTGATTGGCCCGGTCCTCCACAAGCACTCTGCCTGTACAATGAAACCAAAATCAAACTCATGTGATGTCAACTTCTAGGCTGTGAGAAGACTCCCCTGGGGCACCCTGGATAGCAAAGCTGGGACTCTTTTATTTTCTTTTAAAAATTTTTTTATTTATTTTCATGAGAAAAAATAGGAATGAAACTGTTTTGAAACAGGTTGGTAGGACAGTTACAATAATTAATACATTGCATATTGTTGTCTTTGTGGTTGTTATTCAGAGGACAAGATGCAGACACAATATTTTGTCTAAACATTAGTACAAAGCTTTCTTCTCACTGAACTGAGAAATTAGCTATATATCTATCCTTACTATTTTGTATATACATATATATATTTTTTCACTACAAAATGGTTCTTTATTTATATCCCCCTGTTTTGTTTTGTTTTGTCAGAGAGGAGTGTTGCATTGCTGTTAGAGAAGTTGTATTTGGAGGAGACTTTAAAGGACCTTTTCATACGTGGTGCCAGTTTAAATATTGTAGGTACTTGAATTCAGAAAAATAACACAACATAGTCCTATAGTCCGTAATAGTAGTGAGTTATCAGCTGAACTGGCAATTGTCTTAAGATGTAGACTTGAACCTTTTGCAGCCTTTTTATATTTATATTTCTTAAGTATAAGAAATATAAATATTCTTATATTTAATATTCTTAAATATAAGAATATTAACATGGCACTACATTTTATACTTTGAGGTTATTCTTTTCTGCTGGATGGTTGAAACCAAGTTAAAGAAAGATCTATAAAACTAAAAATGTAACTTTTGTATCTGACAAGGTCAGTCAAATACCCTCAGGATTTACCCTGAAACTATGTATAGCACTTTGTAGATCTTTTGTCAGTGTCAGCCATCTGGATGAATCATGACCATTGTTTGACCAATTTGCTCTCTGTGAAAGCCTGAGATAATTTTTTCTCCCTAGGTGATGCTCCTTAGGTACACTATACATCATCAATCACTTTCCTCTATGGCCCCATAATCTCCTTAATCAGAAAATTTGGGACACAGCTGAGTTATAGGACGTCACAGCACAGGTTCTCTTATGTCCTGAGTCCTCACTGACCTTGAAGAGCTAGGGCCAAAATGTTGGCTATACTTGTAGCCCCTCTTTTTCTCTAATTTTTGGTCTGCAAACCTTAGTTGTTAAACATCCAAAAGAGAAGCTTAATGATATTATCACCGAGTAACAGAGGCAGTTGAGCTTAGCATTACTATCTGTCTCTGAATATCAAACACCTTAGACATAACTTGGAACTGCTATTTGCCAACAACCATGAATATTTTAACTTTAAATCCCTATAAAATGTGAAAAAATACACATTTTTACACAGAAATTTAGAAATCAAACCATATGCAATATTGTAATAGGACAATCCTATGACATTTTTTTATCTCATTTTTTTTCTTGTTTTCTTTTATTACCTTGTTAAAAAACATTTAATTTAAAGAGTATAGCAATAATTGATATGACATTAGAATCAGGACACATTTAGAAAACCAAAATCATAAATATTTCAAGCATAGTTTCAGTATTATACATTGCTATCCTCAGTGTAGTTGTTTAGTTCACAGATATCAGCATATAGAGTTAGTCACAGTGAGAATTCTACCCATTAACTGCTATTTTCAAAAACCTGATGGAGATTTGTAGGAACGTTGCCTTAACCATCGTCTTTATATAAATGTATGGTTTTGCCCCAGCCATATTTCCTAACTTTTCTCCTTTCTCTTTCTTCATTGTTTGATACTTAAGTTCTTGCTTTCTATTTAATTGTGATATACCTTTCACAAGGTTTTATTTGTAGGTTTTATTTCTTCTTTTGAGTTCTTATGCTAGGGAGACAATATGATATTTACACATGTGGGCCAGGTTTATTTCACTTATGACTATAACTTCAAATTGCATCCACTTTCCTATGAAGGCTCTGAGACTATTTTTCTTTCTAGTTGAGTAATATTCCATTGTATAAAAACTCCACATCTTTTTCATTCATTCTTCAGGTGATGGGCATTTTTGTTGTTTCCAAGATCTGTCTATCACAAATTGTGCTTCTGCAAACAAAGGCACACATATATCACTATGATATGATGTTTTAAGTTCTTTTGGGACAATTCCAGAAGGGGGATAGCTGGATTGAATGGGATTTACAGTCCTAGTCTTTTAAGGAGTCTCCACACTGATTTCCATAATGATTGTACCAGTCTATATTCCCACCAGCAGTGGAGAAGGGTTCCTTTTTCCCTGCAGCCTCTCCAACAT
>NDGM011105708.1:0-15135 GCA_002564305.1 Octomys mimax | reverse complement strand
ACCATCCAGAAGACAAGCTCATTGTTATTATCAAACAACTTAGGCTGTTAAGCTTAACCTCAGAGAGAAGTTTGCTGTGCTGCCAACAACTACAGGCGGCCCACTTAGCTCTCTGAGCGATATCTGTCCACCTTTCCTGCACATTTGGGCACTGCTGTGTTCTCCATCCAGGACATTGTCTCCATTTTGAGGTCAGCTGATCGACAGCCTTAATTCTATCTGCAATGCTAATTCTCTTTCATCATATATACCAGCATGAACGCTGGTCTTAATAACAGAAGGCTACCTGATAGTGACAACCCAACCGTGACTTTACTCGGGAAACAAACTGTTGTTATAGATATTGAATTAAAAATATGAGAATAAGGTCACTGTGGAGTGCAGTGGCTCCTAAATCTATGATTAATATCCATAAAAAGGAAGATGAAGAGTAACAAACATGTGAAAACAGAGGAGGAGATCAATGTCAGACAGGCACCCAGCCCCACACTGCACACCATGTGTGGACCCCAGAGAGCCCAGAAGGACACAGGTGGAGGTCTCCTGGCACATTCAGGGCAAGGTCCTGCCATCTCTCCCCTTTGGTTTCCTTCTTTTGCTCTTCAGAACTGTGGAACTTTGGGTTTTTGCTCTTAAACCCACCAACTTTGTAGTAATTTGCTACAATGTAGATATAGGCAAAGAATAACCATATAAATTACTCACAGGTTGTGCAAATCTAGACATGGACATCTCCGAATACCATCACTGTGGCTAGGACATTTCTATAATCTGTGGACAAGTGATGGCATCGCTGAAAATAGTTTAAGTATTTGAACAATCTCCTTTGGCTGTACTTAATCTCGCAATAAAGACAATAAGAGTTGCAGAGTTCTGCCTCACACGATGTGACCCAGCAAGCCTGAGTCCTTTTGCTTTGTGTCCTGTGTCCATCCAGGGTGCGCCGTCTTGAGATGCAGATGTGGACGAGCCTGCCAGTCCCACTCCTGTGCCCTGGCTCTGCAGCCTGTACTTCCTGTCTCGTTCCTAAGCAGGACAGCCCATGTTTGTGACACCTCCAACTTCTGGACTTCTCCACCTACCTGTGATTTTATTCTCACAGTTTCATACCTTGCCCTCCCAGGAAGCCCCAGCGGGGGGTCTGATCACATCGCGTTTTGTCTGGCCTTTCATACCATCTTTGAAATGTGGGTGGAAGCTTCCCTGAGCCTGGGACTTTCTCATTCCCTATATCTGAAGAACCAGCATGAGGTGAGTAATGCCAAAGTCTGCCGCGGTTTAGGCGTAGTGAGCCAGGCCTTGGTGACAGCTGCGGGGAGCTCCGAGGGCCTAGATTTGGAGCACTGTGCGATGCACGTTGGAAAAGCAAAGCCAGAAACGGCTGTTCTCAAGTGGGGAGCTTATGGACTCTCTTCCCAAATGAAAGGTGATGTCTTGCTGGTCCCTGAGAGGCCATTAGGACCCTTATTTTCTTATCCTGTTTCAAGTAATTAGCTTCTCTATAGTGGTGCTGTTCTCTAAATCATGGCCTTGATTTTATATAAGGTTTATCTTTGATCAAAAATTCAAAGTTTTAGGGCTGGCCAGATAGCTCAGCAGACTGAAGCGCCTGCTTCGGCTGTGCATAGCAGCCAGGGCTAGATCCCCAGCATGCCCAGTGTTGGCCTCGCCCCCGGGGGGCGCTGAGAGAGCGACTGAGACTGGGCATGGTGGTGGGCGCCTGTAATCCCAGCACTTGGGAGTCTGAAAACAGGAGAGCCACTAAGAGTGCAATCTATGGAGTGAGACCCTCTAGACCCTGTCCTAAATACATAAAAAAAAACCCTTAAAGTTTTCTCAAATATCTCCCCTCTGATTTTTGTTTCTAATTCTCATATTACGCCTGGATAAATCAGACAGAAGCACCCAGGCCACAGCGTGAATTGCGAGCCGCTTTGAAATTTGCTTCGCCGTTTTGCGGAGCGCTTGCCGCTCGGGCTGAGCCTGCTGCAATCCCTGGACGTGGGCCAAGTGTCACCCATTCATCATCTGGTTTGCTTCCGAAATATTTCTTGCTTTCAGCTAAAACGTGATGGGTAGTGTACTTAGAATTACAACTTCTGGAGCTTTATTCGTACATATTTGTCCCACATAATGAACTCCTTCACGGGCGGAGTTTGCGCATGTACCTGACACTTTCCTTTCTCCTCTCCCACTTGGCTGTTTTCGTTTATGTCAGAACTCTGGTCGGAGCTCGCCCGAGAATGGCTCATTTTCTGTTGTTTTCTTCTAAGTCTACTGCAGGCCGCTTCTGCAAATGATTCCTGACTTCCTTTGCAAACTATTCACGAAGGTTTCTGGGTTCATAGTCAGTCTTAGTCCCTGTAACAACCTCACCTCTCCGGTACTAATTTACTAGACTCTACGGCTTTGCCACTGCTGGGATAAAATACCTGATACCCAGGACTTAAAGGACAAGAGGATTCAGTGAGACCGGGTGGTGCAGGACAGAAATACCAGCCCTTTGGAGCTGAAGCCAGAGGGTTGCATATTAAAGGCCACTATGGAGAAATTAGTAACTTAGTAAAACCCTTTCTTAAACAAAACAAAAACAAAACAAACGTAAAAGAGAGCTGAGGATGTCCAGAGTGCAGAGGCCTGGGGTTCAACCCCGAATGCTGGATAGTAAAGGAGAGCTTTATATTTGTCAGCAGTAGAATTCTCAGGCTGTGGTGAGCTTGCTCAGAAAGAGAAACTTCACGTGAGGCTGGAACCGTATAGGATGAAAGCACATCACTTGCTGGCAGCCAGGGGCAGAGCACAGAAGAGCTCAGGAGAGGAGGAAGGTGGGAACCAGGCCGAGCCCCAAGGGCACCCCTCTGGACCCGCAGACCCCCCCAGACCATGCTGTACTGAACTCTGCATCTTTTACGCTAATCAAAATGACAAACAACCAACGCAGGGGCACAGTATGAAAAACAAAACAAAACACCTCATGTTCTTCTTTAAACAACAACTCAGGGACTAGATTTCAGGGACTAAATTCATCAGACCACTTTCATCTCAAGTTTCAATTTACTCTCACAGGGAAAATATGGAAAGGTCTGCCTGTGTTCAGAAAACTATGTGCACATTCTTCTTCTTCTTCTTCTTTTTTTTTTTTCTTGTTTTTCTTTATATCACATAGGTCACTTATACAATTAGACTTGGTCAGTAAATGAGACTCCCAACTAAGTATGTTTTGCGAGGTTACATGTGATTGAACATGTCATTAATAAATTTAGTACTAATGAGATTCTAAGTTAATCAAGTGTGATCATGAAATTAGGGTGAAATTTCAATACAAAATGACTATACAAAAAGCAACTGCCCTCTTTTTCACCCTGTTTTATAACAGTTAGTACTTCGGCAATATTTGTATTAATTCATTGCAGTTGTGTTATCTTAAATTACATTGCAAGAGGAGAAGTCTTTATGAAATATTTTGATGTAAAGCAATGCAGTAGATTTTGTGTTCTTCAACCTAAATATATGACCTGTAGCGTCTTTATCTGTCTGGGAATGTACAGACACATACACTGAGCATTTAAAGTGTGGTTTCACTTTTCCATCGCAATTCACTTGTGGTGGAACAGGCGAACTAACAAAACTATGTTGATCAATACCGAGAACAAAGGCTTTTTCAACTAAATGAACCACATAATCAGAAAACGCATTGCCAGACTGTCATCGGTAGTAGTGTTGACTTGGCCTCGGTGAAGTGCTGCGTATTTGAGCTCATGGGCACAACTTCTTTTTGCAGAATGACATCTTGACATTTTCCCCAACTAGTTCCATTACAGAATAAGATAAAAATACTTTGGACTGAAGGAGTTTTTGAACTCTTTCCCCACTATGGTGTTATAAATTCTTGTGTATGTTGTATGGATTCTTCCTTTCTTCCTTCTTGACTTTCTTTAGATGCAGAAATCAAATGAGACTTTTTAAAAAAATTGTATTTAGTACAGGGGCTGCAGAAGCTACAGGGTCTACTGCGCAGATCCGGCTCGTAGTGGTCCTCCTGTTTTCCAAGCGCTGGGGTTACAGGCCCTTGCCACCACGCTCAGTCTCTGTCGCCTGCTCAGCAATCCCCAGGGATAGGGCCAGCACATCACACTGGGGATCGAACCAGGCCGCTGCACTCTGACTAAGCAGGCGCTCGTGAGATTTTATTTCATTTATTTATTGATTGATCGATTGATTGATTGGCGAAACTGGGAATTGAAATCAGTCCCTTGCGCTTGCCAGAGAGGCGCTTATTCTACTGGGTCATCTCCCCAGTCTCCTCAAATGAGATTTTAAACAATTAACTGCTAGTTTAAAAAACCTGATGGAGAATCTCAGGATCACTGCCTTAACCATCCTGTGTAGATAAATGTATGGCTTTGCCCCTGCCATGTTTCCTGGCTTTCTCCTTGCCCTCTCTTCGTTGTTTAATTCTTAAGGTCTTGCTTTCCACCAAGTTGTGTTATACTTTTCAATTATTTCTTCTTTTGAGTTCTTACACTAGGGATACTATACAATATTTATATATTTGGATCTGGTTTATTTCACTTATGAGTGTATCTTCAAGTGACATCCACTTGTATATGAAGGCTTCAAGTTTATCATTCTTTATAGGTGAGCAATATTCCATTGTATAAAAATACCACCTTTTTCATCCATTCCACAGGTGAAATTGTCTCATCGCTATTTATTTCTCAATAAAATTAATTTTAAAAAGAAAAGGTCCTTTAAAGATTATAATACATATATATATATATATATATATATATATATATATATTAGTTAGGATATACAGATACTTTCCCTTAGTTTAATGAGAAGAAAGGTTTGTACTAATAGTGTTTAGACAAGGTATCATGTCTGCTTCGTCTTCTGAATAAATGCTATGAAGACAACAATATACAATGAATTAATTACTGTAACTATCCTATTAACCTGTTTTAAAGCTGTTTCACTATTTTATCTTTTTTCTCACTAAAATGAATTTTAAAAAAGAAATTTAGAAAAGTTTTTAAAAAGCAAACTAAAACTCTCTTTGCAAAAGGAGCCTGGGCAGAGCTGGAAGACAGAAGCGGGAAGAAAGGGAAGGGGAAGAGGAAAAAAGGACTTAGCCCGCGTTACTGCCGCGAATCGGCTCTCCAAATGAGCGTAAGCATCACATGCTGATGCAAATTAACAGAGACGCACACGCGCACACGCGCGTCCCCATGCACTAACTCCCCACTTGCTGAATGAAGAGGTGGAACCGAAATATCTAGAAACGCTTTTATTTGCGAGTGATGCTATCGCTGCTGCACGCTTCGTGTCCCTGATGAAGAGCGTCGCGGCCATGGTCTTCTTTTCCTGAGAACGGAACCTACAGCAGTCAGAAGACGGCAGCAAGGGGACGCGTGCTGCAGCTACTTGTGACACCCCAGGCCAGCCCTCCAACAGTTTCTTCTCTAATTCCTTTATAAGAGGTCAATAAGTAATTTATTTATGGTACTAAAGTCTTTATTACTTCGCTGCGTTGTGTTGTTAATTTCTCACTTTATACTTTTTCCTTTACGTGTGTGATATTTTTGTTTTCACACACTTTCTCAAAATCATCTCACACTCAGATCATCTTTTCACTCTAACATCAATAAAATTAAATTGTGTGTTTTAGTTCTCAGATTTGTATGCTTTCCTTGGAATGCGGTGAATTAAAATTAATTGGAGAATTAAAACTGCTTGTGCAAGTGAATTTAATCATGTCAGTCAATTTCTGTTTCTACTAATACTGTTTTTGAAACATTTAGATGTTTCCGAAGTATTTCTGGTTGAATTAACCATTATATTTTCAAGCTATCTCCTAAGGTTTCATAGAAAATCAGAGTTATGGCTGGTGTCTATAAAGAAAAGTGAGCTAGATTTAAATCTGGATTTACAGGTAAAACAATACTGATCGGCAACCGAAGAAGTCTGTTCCCTAAAGCATACGAAGTCTCAGTTGTTCTTTGCCCACAGCTCTTCAAAGGGTTTTTGATCCTTTTAGATAAAGAATTTGTTAATACTTTAAAGTTTTAAACTTAAGATCCATAAAGATTTTTGGAGTCTGATATGTGATAGTTTTACTTAAGCAAGAGAATCCCGGCTGCAGCTGTGCAGCAGCTCACCTAAGGCATTTCAGTGCTATTAAAACTACATAAAGAAAAATATGAGATGTCTAAAACACCTCACTAAGGATAAACTGTAATAAAAAAAAAAAAAACCCAAACTGGGTATTTCACAGATTTGCATGGAGGTACCCTTACGACTTTTGTGTTCTCAGAACTTGTAGTCTTGCCCCTTCCCAGTCTGCTTTAACTCAAGTATAAATCTAAACTATGTCTGTCATAAACATATTTTCGATAGCCTTTTCTCTCAATGAATTTGAACCTCTTTCCCGTGCACAATTAGGCATTTGTAATCCCTCTTTTCTGGAACTTATCTGCCATCTGCTGAACTATATCTCTTCTTCCCCAAGTTCAATTGTGAAGTCATTGCCCCAGTAGGACTGCATAGGGAGACAGAGATATTGCAGGTAATTATGGTTTATTAAACTCTTAAGAGTCTTAATCTAATCAGATATGCAACCTCATTAGGACTCACAAAAGGTGGGGACAGAGAAGGAGAGGACAAGTCAGATAGAGATTGATTCTGAGGAGGCACTCTCCTCCCAAGAGCCTGAGCACAGTATGTACGTGATTTTGGAGTTGAGCCTCAAGAGCAGTGACAAAATTCATTGCTGTGGCCTGGGCCAGCCGGTGTACAGTGCACATATGGAGCGCCCATTGCTGTGGGCATCTTGTGAGAAAGGAATCATGAGAGGATTTCTTCACTGTACTTGGGCACTCCAAGACGTGATGACATCTTCAGGTCACCCTGTGGGGCCCCCGACAGAGGTGTGGTCTGTTGTTGTTGACTGCAGTGCAGGGTGCGCGATTGGACTTATGCCACCCTGAGAACTAAAACGCCATGTTACTCTAACTTGCATCATTGCTGTACATATAGATTTTCCCTATTGCATTTTAAGTTTTAAGGCTTATATTTTATTCTCCCTGTAGTCCTTAGCAGTCAGTTCCTTTCAGCATTACCTGCTGAGATATATATCCACAAATGACCAACGAAATCCTTGACCTAAAGAGGAGCAAAATCTCATAGCATATGGAGCTAAAAGTCCCCTTCAGGTCCACGAACGCAAGCTCTCCAACACTAACTGTATCTCACAGCTTTGTCTTGACAGCAAGTAATTTGGATTATGGCCGGAAGTGGCACAGGGAATGCCCGACTGGCGTGAGTAATAGACTCTTCTGGCGTATGTTAGCCGGCAGCATAACGGGTTCAGGTCTGCCGCAGTCACCCCCGCAGGGAACGCATCTTGATTATTCTTCCATCCACCATGTTGATTTCCAGTGAGATGGCTTTTTATGTAAATGTCATTATTTTGATCATTTTGTGCTAGTACTCCGTTTATATATAGTTTCATAACTACTCTGAATTGTACTGCAATAAATATAGAATGCAGGAATCACTATAATGTACTGACTTGAACTCTTCCAAGAATGTGCAGAGCAACGTCATGGCTGGGTCAGATTGTAGCGCTTTTTTGTGTTTTGGTGTTTACTTCCATAGTGGTCATACCAATTTACACCTCCATCAGCAATCGAGCACATTCCTTTTTCTATGCCTACTTGTCAATATATTCTTAACTTATTTATTTTCATTTATTTAAGATAGACATTCTGACGAGGGTGAGATGGAAGCTTGGCATACTTTTAATTTACATTTCTCTGTGGGCTAAAGATGTTGAACAATTTTTCATATGGTCTATCTGTACTTCATTTTTCATTAGTCTATCTGTACTTCATCTTTTATGAATTTAAATATTCTTTGTATTTTATCTTCTTAAGCCAATTACAATCATATTGTTAAATTAGATATTTTGGGGAACACAACTTATCCCAATTCTGATTTAATATTTCCATATTAAAATTCCCAGAGTCTGTATTTTCAAAACTATTTAGACAAAATTGATGCAGATGAAACAGAGAGTTTCTTTGGAGACTGAACCATTTCTTTTCTTTCATACATGATTGCTAGTTTTTGTATATACAACAGTTGCCCTGACTACACTTATAGAAAAAAAATAACATGGGAGTGCATGTCCTTATTAAGCTTCTATTGTAATGGTACTGGAATTTTTCAATGAGCTCTCAAAAAGAGATTGGATTGTATTATTCCGGCTACCAAAGAATTTCAGCTACTCACAAAGTAGTGTACCTTACTTCTAATACTTTTATTCTTTACAAGGTTCTTTAGGAAAAATTTATATACTTAAATTTAGGTACAAGTGATGAAAAGAATTTAATCCCACAAGTACAGCAAATGTATTCATGTTACAATGGCATGGGATAATGAAATAATACTGGAGATTATGTAGTTTATCTTGATCAGAAATATTAATAGAAATAATCTTATTTTAATGAAAGGAATCAAATTAAAAGATAAATGTCAGACTATCAGAAAGCTAGAACAACCAGTATCAAAAGAATGGTTGAAAATATAACATCCATTGAAAATCTGTTTGTATTACAGATGCTGTGATAGATCAAAGTAAAATTTTTCTAGTCAGTATATTCATTCCCATTTTTTAGAAGAGGAAATTAAAGCCAAGGAAAAATAAATAACTTCTAGAACAAGTTAAATTAAACTGGAGTTTTCTTAATATAATATACTTACATCTATATTTATATAACATAGGTCATAAATATTTGTAGGACAAGGTGATATTTTGTGTCTGTGTAGTTAGGTATTTTAATTTCAATTTTGTTTTTATTTTAGAAGTTGTGACATAGGGCCGGCCAGGGAGCTCAGCCGACTACAGTGCCTGCTTTGGCAGAGTGGAGTGGCTAGGGTTCCATCCCCGGTGTGCTGAGCCGGCCCCACCCCCAGGGCGACTCAGACTGGGAGTGTGAGTGCCCGTAATCCCAGTGCTTGGGAGGCTGGGAACAGGAGAATCACCACGAGTCTGGTCTATGATTCGAGACCTTGTAGAGCCTGTAGACCCTGTACTAAATACATAGAAATAAATAAATAAATAGAAGTTGTGATGTATGTTTAGTGGTACAGTCATCATAATTAATTTCATAGAAGAAACTATGGATTTTTGAAATAATTGGGTCGTGCTATGATGACAATAACATTTTGAAATCCATGCATCAGAATTTATTCCCCACACTCATCCAATATGGCAAATCACATCACAATTTTGATAAAGACAATATAAATGAAAATAGGTGTGTGCTCTCTTTGAGGCAACAATGTTTTTCTTAAAAGACAGTTTCCGAGACAACAGTTGCTGTGTCACTCTGCTGATTTGCGAATCTCTGTTGCTTCCACTGAGCAGTAAGCTTCTCAATGAGAACTAGAATAAGCATAAAAATGGCCTTGTCTCTCTTGGGACCATGTGGCTGCAGAATAGAGAGGCTTAGCCACAAGGGTGGAAGAACTGCGGTACCCTCCACCAGCAGGGCACCTGTATTTCTGGCTGTCATTGTCCCCGGCAAACCTGAGGGTGTCTTTTCCTGAAGCTAATGCTTGGTGAGTGGTTAGGACTGTAAGCAGAGGAGCGGTAACAAATGCATTCTCCTGACTGTGGTCAGTGTAAATAGGCATCCTGCCTACTATGTGCTGACACCAAAAGAAATTGAAAAAAGGAGAGTGTGACAGAAAGAGAGAACAGGAAGGAGAAGTGAGAGAAGAAAAAGAGAAAACGTATGCAATGCCATTAAAAAAAATAAATTATAAATTCTTATAGGCTTATTGCAAAAACTAGAAACCCCTTATGTTCAAATAATCAGAAAGTATTCGAACATGAGTCACCTGGTAAATTTTTTAAGGGGTGTGGAGTGCGGTGGACCTTCTTTTTTTTTTTTTTTTTACCTTTCCTTTTATTGTGCTCAGCATAAGTATGAGCCTTTCTACTACTAAGTTTAAAACTTTACATGTACCTACTATCTGTAATTTAAAATTTATTATTGACAATATTTCATTTTGATTTGAAATCATGTTCGTTTTTCTGAACAATCAGTTCTCTTCCATAAGAATAGAATATACGTAATTTTACTTTGATCATGTTACAACACTGAATATATTTCTCTACCTTTATCTTACTCAGACGGATTTATCATAAACTCAGATCATGACCCTTCTAGAAATATAGTACAGTGGCATCTTGCTTGACAAACTTAGTCTGCTCAACAATTCTAAGAAAGATGCCGGAGTGCTTGTTCCTTCCTGCACACAGAGCTGAGCAGTGGAAGCAAGCTTTGGCCAGAGGCATTTGTTAGTGAGCCAAATTGTTGGCAGAAAGAAATATTCATGGCTTGGATAATTTAGATTTTACTCTTACTGACAGTTGATAAGCCAGCCAATTTGTGGTCTCTTCAATATTATATATACAGATAGATATGATACATTGATATTATGATATATATGCATACATTATTATTTATATGTAATATGCATATATTATATAATCATATCTGATAATATACAATCATATATTTAATACATATTAAGATATAAATATATTGTATGATACATTAAGTATTTATTATATATTTAATGATAATTTTGTGGAACATTTCCAGTTTTTTCCTTGACAGTGGTGCTATTAGATTTTTTAGCTCTAAATCCTTACCTAGCTCACTGAAGTGACTATTCTAGAGAATTTATTACTGTGGAGTAATAAAAGTCATTTTATCTCTAAATCATTTTTATATTTCTTTCTTACTTCATAGTTTTCTCAAAATATTCCTGGTAAACAAGAGTATGAAATGGAATGTGTGGAAGAATTTATTCTTTATCCACATAGGATTATACATTTGGAGTTATTCGTTATTATAATTAAAATGTTTTGACGGACTTATAAACAAGACCGCAGTAAGTGCTGCACCAGTGATACTTTATGTAAACATTCAAAGTCACTTTAATCGTTTCCTTAGCAATGTGCTTTTGTTACTCTCACGTTATTGATGAAGATAGTGAGGTTTACTCTGGTAATGAACTATGGGACCCACAAAAGGCAGCAGAGTTAGGGCCTAAATCCAGTGAACCCGGCCATAAGGACTTCACGTTTCGGCATATATAATGATAAAAAGTGTTTTCTTTTTCTTTTTCTTTTTGTATTTTAGGGAAGGATCTACAGTGTGTTCAGGGTCTCACTACTAGATCGGACTCATAGTGATCCGCCTGTTTACAGCCTCCCAAGAGCTGGGATTACAGGCGCGCACAACCATGCCCAGTCTCAATTACTGTCTCTGTGCACCCCTGGGGTGGGGCTGGCAGGGTAGGCCCAGGGATCAAACTCCTGGGCCCTGGGCCTGCTTGCAGGCCCTTTAATCTGCTGAACTATTTGGCCGGCCCTAATGCTTTTTAATAAGAAGGAAGAGATTCCCATGTCTAGTCATATGACTTGGAAATTTGCTGATGTGTTTTGCATATTGCATCACCGTTCTTATTACAGCAAGACTCAGAATACAAGTGTTTGGAGAAGAGTTGCTTATGTGAGAAACGTTTCAAGAAATGTACAAATTTTTGTCAATGATTGTCACACAGAATTTAAAAGATGAGAATTTGTAGCAAGAAAATTAACAAGTTAGCTGTACCCGAGAGAACAACAGACGTCTCATAGAAATAATATCATGACCAATACCAGGTATCTTGGGACTTTAGCGTCCCAAAAATCAGAGTTTAATTGTAATTGTAATTGTCTTTGTTAGGAAATTTGTGATGTACACGCTAAAAAAGTCTCCCCTGTTTTGAGGATGAGAGTCAAAGAAAATACACAGGAATATTTATTTTTTTTGCTGTTGTTGTTGTTAAATCCCAAGCCAAACACTTTATTTTCACTCACATTTGTGGAATGTTAACCCTGCATCTATTTATAATGAAGTGGAAAAAGCTATCAGCCTTTTTCCCCTCTAGTGATCTTGAAGGGACCGCATCATCAAGCATAATGCTGAAGGAGAACCGAGTGATATGTTAGTTTAATGAATAATACAGCTACCGGCAAAAGCAATTGAAAGATACTCTTACTAATTGGCTTCCAGGAACGGTGGCCAAGAGAAAATTCACAAAGCTCATGGGTCCAAGTTAAACTTACGAAGTTTATCCATGACAAGGTCAAGAAGTAGAACAGCAGCTGCAGAAAACAAGAGCATTTATTAGGATATATATATATATATATATATATATATATATATATATATATATATCAGCATGGCAATGTGAGGATTTCGAGACCAATTCTCTGCCTGCGGAGGGCACTGTTCCCAGTTGGAGGTGTTAAGCCCTGCATCTCTGGTCCTTAGTAGTAACAAAGCTCGTCATTTAAGGACAGTGATGGGCTGAGGAAATGAGCTGATGTGTGTTTGTGTTCTGGGGAAAATCCATCATTTTCCTGCCTCTCTTTGACATTAATTTTCCGCAGTGTCTGACATGAGCTTCTCACTGCATCAAGGTTGTGAATCCAGACAAAGAAAATCATAGTGT
This sequence comes from Octomys mimax, assembly GCA_002564305.1. Taxonomy (NCBI): domain Eukaryota; kingdom Metazoa; phylum Chordata; class Mammalia; order Rodentia; family Octodontidae; genus Octomys; species Octomys mimax. The sequence goes on along the minus strand of NDGM011105708.1, from coordinate 2,553 downwards.
CTTCAGGGAGTCCAGAATCCCACACAACAAAAGCCAGGCTGAAACTTTCTGTCCAGCATTCCCTGAAATTATACTTGAGACTAAAGCATTTCTCAGTGGAATAACTACCCCTTCCAGCTTCCAAATCATGAGAAAAATCAGTTACAATGTTGTGAAAATCCTAAATTTTAATTGTCTTGGAAGAATGAGACCCTAAAACTTAGAAAAAGCAAAGCAAAATAAAAATCTTTATTAAATTGCAGAAATCCGCTGAAGTGAAGTTAAAACACGCAAAGGACGTGCTGCCACACGAAAAGGAGATGCTGGCAATTGAAGTCAAAGTTAATATTTCCATCTTTGCCAACAGAAGAGGGAACATATTGAAGAAGCCATCCTGATGTCATTAGTTGGTCACTTTCCCTTTACCATGCCGCGCCTGTGTGTGTGTGTGTGTGTGTGTGTGTGTGTGTGTGTGTTGGCAACTGTGGGTAGAATCAAAGCAAGTTTTTAAGTTCACAGTTTTAATGCACAATTTTATTTGATGCTCTGAACACAGTAAACATACACATTATTCGAGGACCTTATGTGCAAGCCAAGGCGGACTGTGACCTTGGTCATGTGCAAGCCAAGGTGGACTGTGACCTTGGCCTCAGGAGTGCAGGAGATCCTGCTCTGGGTCTATCCGAACAGGGCATGGAAGTGCTTCACTGAGGACCCCTCAGGGCTGGCGCTCAGGCTTGATGAGCCGAGCAGCTTCCTTCCGTTGCGCTTCTCCATCACAGTGCATCTGCGGTGGGCTCTGTGACTGCGGCCTGAGTCCCCAGAAGCTGTTAGCAACAACAGAAGCTTCGAGTATTTGGTCCTAATGTTGATGTTATTTTCCACTGCTTGAGTATTCACTATGGGTTAGAGTATTTTTGTACAATTAATTAAAAATAGTGCTTCTTTTTATAGGGAAAAGTTAGTTACCAATATAAATAGTAAAGTATACAAATGTTGCAAATATTTTTAAAGATATGGCAAATCCTTTATCTTTTGAAATATATTTTAAATCATTGCAATGCAAAGCATCATTAACTACTGTACTCCATAGATACATTGAACCATATGGTCATCTATTATATATAACATTCAATGGAAAAAAAAACTTTAAAAGTAGCCTCGTGAACCAACAGAGATGATCTTCAGAAAATTATGCAAATTAGAATGGATAATATTTTGAAAAAAATAGGACATTACTTCTTCAGTAGACAGATTATTGACTAACACCATTTCTTTTTTAACTAAATTTAATTTTATTATTTTAGTTTGAAAAGTAAAAGACAAAAGCAAAAAAAAAAAATCAAAACCAATGACAGAAACAGGGTAACATACAACAATACCTATGTTACAGATTTGCAGAACAAGAATAGCTGATTAACAATAGTTGATGTGTTATCTATTTTTATCATCAAATCTGTTGCTCAGATTCCAGAAACCTTAATTTTTTGCTCTTATCCCTCTTGTTTTTCTTTTTGCATTTAAAAAAATTATTTTGAATAGAGTATAGTAATAATTGGCATGACATTAGAAATGGTACACTTTAGAAAACCAAGATGAGGAGTATTAAAGCATAATTTGTGTATTACACGTTGCTGTCCTTGGCATGTCCTTGGCATGTCCTTGGCATGTCCTTGGCATGTAGTTGCTTCCATGCCAGATATCAGCAGACAGGACTAACGCTATTTCAAAGACTGTGTTTGGGGAATTGCAAAGAAATTTGATTTCTGGCTTCCAAGCTCCACAGATGAATATGTTTTGGAACTTTAGAAATAGTTACCAGTGCCAGGGAAATAGCTCATGGGTACAGTGCCTGCCTGGCAAGCACAAGGTCCTGAGTTTGAATCACAAGACCAAAAAAGAAAATTGTAACTGACTTGGGTAGACATTGCCCAGATTAGAAAATCAGAGGTCTCCCATTTCTAAATTAGCGGAATGCTAATCCAACATGCTAGACTTGCTAATGTTATTTGTACAATTTATCAAAACCATTTTTTATTTATTGACTATATCTTTTGTTACAGCATAATATTTAAAATATTTCCTTAAAAATTAATTTTCTAATAAAACATATTTTCATAGGTATTATCATATTGTTACCCAGTAAAAGGCATATGTATAGCTTATCGTGATTTCTGTAATCTTTGCAGTTTCTAAATGCAAACAGTGGGGCCGGGGAGATAGCTCAGTAGAATAAGCGCTTGTCTGGCAAGTGTAAGAGCCTGAGTTCAATCCCCGGTTCCACCAAAAAAAAAAAAAAAAAAAACTAAATGCAAACAGTATAAAATGGTGTGCAAAACCCTTTTTGCTACTGTTTCTCACTGAATTCCACTCAGCTAATAAAACATAATTTGTGTAGTTTTCATCCACACTGAAAAAATTAAGGTTCAATTGATGGTCATAGATATATTAAATTTTTGAACATGTTACAAATGTCCTGAGCAAACACACATCCTGACTTCTAAGAATCAGCATGCAGGGCTGGCGAGATGGCTCAGTGGTCTAAAGCACCTACTTGGAACAAGCTTGGCGAAG
>NDGM011105706.1:0-10654 GCA_002564305.1 Octomys mimax | reverse complement strand
TCTCTCTCTCTCTCTCTCTCTCTCTCCTCTCTCTCTGTCTCTCTAAATAAATAAATAAATAAAGAAATAAATGTTTAAAAAAAAAAAGAAAAATATCCATGTTGAAAAACAGAGATTTGGAAATATATATGTGAACTATTACAAATTGAAACCATCAATGAAACCATTCTCAGATAAATAATAAAATCAGATAAAAGTACCTAAAATCAAACCGTGCAAGACATAAGTATCCAAGAAAAATGTATGCCATTTTCTAGCTATAACCTCTTCACAAAATGTGGACAAGTTGCAAAAATATGTATTTTTGTTTTCATTCTTGAGATTCCTCTATATTGTGTGCAGCTATAGTTTTTTAGGGTCAACTGTGTGTATCGTTCAATTATGCGATGACATCACAACTCATTCCATGCATTGATGTTGGAACATACGTACGTTCTCAAAGTTGAGGGAATAATGAATATTGCTTTTGTGAAATCACCTGTGACTATCTTTTAGTGACAGTTTTGTTAGGCGTACAACTATGAGAAAAACATTTACATTATAAGGTTTTACACAGTCAGATTGAAACATTGCCAAGTTTGTCAATAATTTTTAAACATGTTTTAATTCTCTGATTGCATTTGATGATTTGTTGCATATTCTATCAAGTTAGTATTTTGGGCTCTGCTCTTTTTTAGGATATCCATGATGAGCAATAAAATTTCATTTTCTCTTTTAGAATGTCCTGTTTTGTTAAAGCACCTGCAAGAAGGCACAGGGTCCACAGGTTCGATCCCCAGCCCCTGCCCCACCCCCCGGGGCAAGCTGAGACAGAGATTGAGACTGGGCGTGGTGACGAGTGCCTGTAATCCCAGATTTTGGGAGGCTGTAAACAGGAGGATCACTATGAGTCCAATGTAGTAGTGAGACCCTGAACACTCTGTAGACCCTTCCCAAAAAAAAAAAAAAATCCTATTTTGTGAAATATCTATTTCAACCTTTTGCCATGTACTCTTCTATTTGCAATGATTGTTTTGTTTCAGGCCAGTTCCACAGAGTCTGTATCCAAGAGAGGGCCCTTCCTCAACCCCATGTGCTGCTGGCCTCCCTCCAATGCTGTCATTTGCATTTTCATTTCCTTAATCATGTCTTTTCACAGCTCAATTTTTTAATTTTTGAAACCTTTTGCTTCTTATGAAATATCTTTTTCTGCTTTTTGATCATGAAGATTTTCTCCTACTTCTTTTAAATGTTACTCTTTTATTTTTACAGTAATATCTATGATCCATTTTAAATCATTTTTGTTAGCATTATGAAGTAGGAATTAAGGATTTTTTTAATGTAATGAATTTGGCTTGTACCACTTACCAAAATCAATCCATTCCACTCTCTAATACATGTTCACTTTTGACATAAATCCCATAATCATATTTAACTCACTATGTACTGAATATGTGAGGTGACCAGTATATCAATATAAAAGCAAAACACAGCCAGTAGAAACTGGATTTCCAATTTGAAGTGTTCATCTTCTCAAAAGCTAGGAGTGTGCAGCACACTCCAGGCAGTGGCAATGAGACACACACTCTATGGGCCACACAGTCACACAGGAAAGGACTCTGAATTTCACAGTGTTGCTCAGTGAGGACGTTCAGCAGCCACCCTGTACTGACTGGAGTTCTGACTTATACCGTGTCACTGAAAATGAGTTTATTAAGACGTAGCTGATTGTGAGTCAAGAAATAACTAGACATGTAGTCTAACATTAATAAATCCTACAGCCTCATTGTTACCAATGTGCTAAAGAGATAATATATTTATTTTATGAAAGATAAACTTTTGGTAACCATTGATATGTGAGAGTGTGAAAGGCACACACAAAAAAAGAAAAGCATGAAACTAATTAACTATGAAGTTAAATTCCATTGTACCTGGTTAGGGTGCATGCTCAGCATCAGGTCAAAAGCCCACAGGAATTGACAGATGTAAGATCACTAAGTGCAGAGGGCAACATGAGGCCAAATCCTCTGTGCTTATTATTACACACTGTCTGGAAATTTCTTAATTAAAAATAGTAATAACTGTGTTCCAGAAATTAGTGGATTTGTAAAAGATCATAATAGAAGTGGAGTAATCACAGAGGAGATATCCATGTGATAAGGAAGAGTTCATTGGCATGGCCATACATTCAGAATGCTGAGGTCAACATGAGAGACATTAAAGTTCTGAAAACGTATTGGCAGATCTTTGTGAGCCAGAGTGTGGCAGGATTTCCAGCTTGAGGAACATCAATGGATTTGCTGTCCTTCACATGTGGGGACCACATGAGCAAAAAGTGCAGGATTTAGGAAAACATAGAGATAAGGGGCCAAATGAGGAGCTTAAGTGTCATGTGGATGTAAGGATTTCATATTTGAAAGACAGTGCTTGTAGTGACAAAATTTCAGCTTTGAGTAAGAACTATTTCTTCCAATTGCAGTGACAGCACACAGCATAATAGTATATATTTAGATTTAAAAGAAAGTAAGGATTGAGTCTTTAGGAATACCATAGTTCTTTCTAGGTTTAGTCATTAAATTTTAGAGTGGTTTATTTTGCAGCCAAGTATGAACAGGAGAGCAATTGATGTGTGAATTTTTGGTTCTTGTCCTTTTTAATTTCTTATAACTTTTTCATTTTCTCTTGTTTATTCCAGATTTCTCTGCTTGTATCTGGTAATCTGAACAAGTCTTTGAGGACATGATGCAGCACAGCAACCACTGTCGAAAAACAAAGAAATTTGCTTCTGTGAAAGCTCTGGCATTTGTTTATAATTTGAGAGGAAGTAATAAGGTTGATGGATGGAAGGGAGAACACGTGCTGGTCCAATAGCTCAGTGGACTAAAGCACCTGCTCAGGCAGAGCACAGTGGTGGAGGTTCAATCCCCTGCATGCCTTGCTGGCCCCACCCCCGAGGCGCAGTGAGACAGCAATTAAGACTGGGCATGTAGTCACAGACTTGTAATCCCAGAGCTTGGGAGGCTGAAAACAGGAGAATCACTACCAGTCTGATCTATGTAGTGAGACACTGTAGAGCCTGCCATAAATACAGAAAAAAAAAAAGAAAGAAAGAAAGAGAGAGAGAGAGAGAGAGAGAAAGCTTAGACGTTTTCTTTCAGTTATTTTCCTGAATATCTAAAAGTTGTTTGCAAAACTCCTGGATGGGTCTTGGTACGCTGAATGGCAATTTGCTGTCATTTGTGGCTAATGGGGATTGTCATAGTGATTCATGCAACCATGGAGCAGGTGCCTGCCGTCTGCACATAGATGGATGAAAGCCTTTTCCCATTCAGTGATGACCTTTCCATGTCCATTACCAAATGGCACTTAATGGGCCCACACTCTCTCTGCAAGTGGAGAAAATGCAAACTAGAAAAAAAATAGCATTTGATCCAATAACTCTTAAAGAGATATTTAAAAGGGTCAGCGTAATTATTTTATTCAGTTTATCACTAATTCTTTCTGTCTGCTCATCACTGTTCTTGGCCTTCCATTATTACATGAGTAAATACTATTAAGTGGAGGTCGAGCCTGTGGCTTTCCTGGGAAATCTGAGGTAAAGGTTGGAAAAGATTTAAAAGGAAATCTGGCTTTTATACACGAAAGCCTTAGTTAAGTCTGAATCATCTTTGCAACCATATATTTGTGAGACATTACTCTGATAAACACATTTCCGTGACATAAATTGTTATAAATCATCCTGTTGCTATTATAGATACCCAAGTTAGGTAGAAATATGTAGGCAGTCAGACAGGGGTGGACACTCCAAATGTCAGTGCAGAGCACAGTAACCCGGGAGCTAGAGAAAGCGGTACTCACATATATACTTACCCTGGGGATGGACAGTGATGATTGCTGTTCCCAGTAGGCATCAGTCACCCAGGGGCAGAGCACCAAATTTCCCTCACTCGTCCCTCCAGGAAAGTCCTTGATCTCCGCACGCCCCTGCTACATGCCTTGTACCCTCCTTGGTCCCATTTAATCAATATTATCCTAACAATTTTACCTGTGTACTTAATGGTGGACTGTAGTTTTGTACCCCCTCACATTCTTACTATTGATAGGTCAGGATTCAAAGTTTCCCAGGCACCTTGCCCCAAAAACTCTCCCTCTTGGTTTCCTAGGCACCCTGCTCCCAAACTCTTTCTTCCTTTGCCCCACACAGAACCAAAACCAAAAGCACAGTACAAGTCCACCTGACTTTGTCCTAGGCAAGCAACCATGAAACTCTCCTTTGTCAACATTAAAGGTCCCCCACAGACCAGGTAGCCTGCCAAGATTGGCACTTTTTCTGCTGTTCCAACCCATAATCAACCTCTCTAAAATATCCTATAAATTCTCCTGCCCTTCCCCGTATTCACTGCTGTCTTTGTCCACTAGACAGCCAGCCTGCTTGATGCCCCCAATTAATCATCTACTCATGTTGGCATGCCTGATCTGGTTGATTGCGTGGATTCATACCTAACACCTATGATTTGCCATTGCATCAATATTACCTAAGAAACCATCTTTGTAATCTTATTGCTTAATTCCCACCATAAGCCCACCTTCTCTTGTGGCTTTGCTTAATGAACATCCTTCAGAAATGGGATTAGCAGGTAACTTACACTTTCTGGACTCCCCTCTGTCCCTCACAGACATAAGCTTTCTTTCTTGCAATAAACTTCCTGTTCTTAACATACAATGTTCTTAAAATTTGTTCCTCAATTTTACAGAACACCAACTCAGAGTTTCAGATATCTAGCAAGTTGGGAGTTTCATTCCCCTATATCAATACTTTATGTCTGTGTATAAGCTGTTTTTCTCCCTTTATTCAATCTGTCTCATTCTACAAAATGATTTATGATATATTACAAGCTTAAATAAAATGCAACATAAGATTATAAACTGGAAGCAAGCATCCCTTTCTTTTTCTTCTCTCCCTTCCCCTTGCTTCCTTTCCCCTGACTTTGTCCTTCTTTCTCTTCCTTTCCAATGACCTTATCTGTGAGCTTTGGTTGAGCTCAAGCAAAGCAAGCAGAGCGTATGGAGCAAGCAATCCCAGCTCAGATCTGGGAGTCAGAGTGCAGACAGGTGAAGGCAGGTAGTCACAGAAAGTCAGTCACTGCAGATGGCTGACAGCCCAGGACAGGAAGTGCTGTGTGTGGGATGACGGCAGGGTCCATGGTGGAGATGGCGCTTGGCCCAGAGAGTAGGAGCCCGAGATAGGTCATAATAGTAAACATACGGGAAAAGATCACAAAGGTGGTACTTAGTTGAGGTGCACAAACTATCAAGGGTTTCAGAGGTTGTTCTCCCAGAGAGCAAGAGTGCTATGGGGATAATATTAGACTGCCATATAATATGAGGGCTATAACTCCTAACCTGCTAGATGTCAATACACAGAGTGCATGTTCTCTAAAATCAAAGCATGAATTCTAGGAACAGCTTCAGTTAAGAGTAGGAAGTATATACTGAGATAAAGAAAGCTTAGCTTCTGTCTAAGAGAAACAAAGGAGTTCCAGGTGGATGGCTACCCCTGTTCCCCTATCCTTCCTAACAGTGTTTGATTGAGTGAGATGTGAGGTAAGGTGGGTTCAACATGGAACAAAACTATGGTCAACCAATAAGCTTTCATATACTGTTGCTTAGGTAATTTTGATTAATGGGGATCAGATGAGGAAGCGATTCATGTGCCAGGTACACATGGATGGAACAAGGACGTTCCAGGAAGGAAAGGGATAGGGAAGTTTTGCTTCTCAACTCAAGGTGCTTGGTGACTATTTAGGCTATAATTCACTGCCCTCCCTGCCACAAATATATTGGTGTAGTCATTATTTTGCCCCAAGGCCTGACCTTGAAGAAGTGCACCTCCAGTCACAGTTGTCTTCTGCACTGACCTCTCCAGGGCTTAGCCCTGTCTGTCTGCCTTTAATATTTGTAAATAATTGAGCTTTCTACAGTAGTTAAAAAATATATGGAATCACATGTGAGGGAGGAAAGATGAAATGATGCTAAGAGTAATATACTGTGTAAGAGTGAAATTATTCAAATAATCATTTTCTGAAAAATATGAATTCAAATGTACAATTATCACTGTTTGGTATTTTTGTGTTACTGCATGATATGACAAGAAAGATAAAGACACTTGCCTATTTTTACAAAATTCCTCTCATTTGTCTTTTCCAATTCATTTTTGACGACATCTGAGTTTCTTCTGAAGAAATGACGTAAGGCAGCACCTCTCCACAACCTCAGCATCCGACTGGTACTCAGAAAGTCCGAGGGTTAGAGGAGTTCAAATTTTGATTCTTGTTCACTAATCTCTGGGGTTGGATTAGGGCACTGGATACCAAGCTTCACATGCTGGAGGTTGAGTGATACCTATGCTGTGCGTGTGTGGAGTCTCAGCATCACTCGTCATGCCATCCCCTCGTCACGCCCTGATCCACGCATCTCTTCAACCAGGTACACATTTCCATGCACTGGGGCCTCTAATGTGCACCAATAATCATTAGTGAAGTGCTCACTTGGACTCTGGAGTGAACACATAGTACTCAAGTTAAGAAGGGAGATTTGGGGATTTAAGCCTAAATTGTAGCCCTTTAGTCAGAAGCATAATTCAGAAGCGGAGATGGGGTTGTTATATGATGTGGGATTCAGTCTTACAAGCCTGAACCCTTAACTTGTAGGATCTGATGCTATCTCCAGGTTGGAAGGGTGTATTTTGAAATGAATTACAGGAAATCCAGCTGGGGTCCGGAGATTTAAAAACTTGCTGAATATAAAAGCACACACACACACACACACACACACACACACACACACAAATAACCCCCCAAAAAGCAAAAAAACCAAACAAACAAACAAACAAAAAAACACATTAAGGTGGCCAGAGCGAAGGGTAATACAAGTATTGAGTGAGGATCATGAGAAAAAAATAAACTTCTGTTTTGTTTTTGTAGGCTTATTTTTTAGAATGTTCTAAGACAACCAAAAGAGTTAGAATTTGAACATGGTATTTCTTTCATTTAGTCATTTAATTGTCTGAATAATGTACACATGCTCCTTTACTTATGATGATGTTACTTACCAGAAACTGAAAATGTCCCAAATTCAAAATGAATTTGAAAGACTTAATATACTGAAGTTCATAGTTTAGCCTAGCCTAATTTATGCATGTTCAAAAACCTTATCACCATGCAAAATCATTTAACAAAAACCCTGTTCTAGCTTATTAAATACATATCTTATTAAATCTCCATTTAATTTTGTAGTCTCCAGTCCAAACAGGATTGATAAATAGTGCCTTATAGAGAATGTTTACCTCTCTTGCTGTCCCTCATCTTGAGATTACTGTGGATAGTCATTTGCCATTAGCATGGAAAATGATCAAGATTTAAAGCTAAATTTATGGTTTCTTCCAAATGCATACCAATGTCACATCAATACAAACTCTAAAGTCTAACCATAACCAGAGATAGTCTTTGTAAGGAATAGTAGCAGGAAGACTTCACAGCAGAGAAAAATATAATTGCAACACAATTATAAATGCAAATGGACAAAAGCTGAATCCAAATTTACCTGTTTTTTTTAAACTTAATCTTCAAAAAATACCTTATTCCTTCATAAATGGGAAAATAGTAACCTGAAGAGTTTCAGTTAGTTTGATAAATATGGACATTCTCTGAGCTATGATGAGCTTGCTTTCCAACCACTGCAAAAAAGTAGCTATGACAAGAAAGTGACTCATACTTTGCAGCTAGATAGTCTCTAATGCTATGCATTAAAGGGTTGGGTATCACCTTGTAGCACTGCTGACAGTGGTTGAACAACCCCTAGGAGGCTGGTTATAGTGAAAGGAAAGCAGATTTTTAGGGCAACAACCTGAAAGGATCTGTTGGGCCCTGACCCCTTCCTGTCTCTTTGCTTGCTGGTGGTTGGCATAGGGCAACACTTCTACAGTCACTCGCACCACAATGTGCTGTGCTACTGTGTGCCTGAAGGTAAGGGAGCCATCTAACATGGGTTACCATATCTGAACCCATGAGCTGAAACAAACCTTCCTGCTGATCATTGACCTTCAGTAAGCTGTAATCTTTTCACTCTTGAAATTCTTGCTTGAATGATAATGGTTTCTCCCAATAAAGGGGTAGAGAGACCATAGAAACTGCTTAAAATGAGATAAAAAACAATAAAATGTGCTGCATAGATTGACATTTCAAGAGATTTCTCTATAACACATATCTGTTTGAGACTTTATCACAGTAGAACTTCTCTCAAAACTAGAATCAATAATCTCAAATTCAACCATTGCCCTGTTACCTATGCTTAAGGTATAATCTAAATATTTTCACAAATGTTCATGGCAATTTCACTAGACCTAGACTTCATCTCATTGAACTGCTTTCTTTGCTTCTCCCTAAGACAATCTCTGCATGCAGGGAAAGTTCTTTCCTGAAATTTCACCTATTAGGTCACCTGCACTGGCTCCATTTGTAGCTTTAGTCATCTTGCCACTTCCACCTTATCTGTATTTATGGTCTTCTTTGCTGTGCGGAACTCCTTAAAGTTGTCTGTGAAGGCTGGAATCAGCTTCCTCCAAACTCCTGTATTTCTGACATTTGTTTCCTTTCTGGAATAGCAACATTCTCCATGGCCTTCAGCCATTAAAAGTCAATGATGAAGGTAGGGAAGGTAGATGAGCAGCATGAGTGCCTTACGTCCAAGCCCAAGGCCCTAAACTCAACTTAACTAAAGAATGATGACTCTTTCATGGGAGCATTTTCATTCTTTATGTCATTTCCTTAGAAGCACTCATATTCACAGCAGGTATAGCCTTAAAATGTACATTTCTTTAATATAATATAACTTAGAATTACCCTTCAGCCACCAACTGTAGGAGATATCACAGACTATGATATTACTTTTACATGAAACATGAATCTTACACTATGTACACAAGAGCTTCTGGGTGACCAATCACATGGTAAGTGAAAAGCGATTTATTGTTTGCTGTTGTTTTTCCCCTTTGTCTTTTGCAGTGCTGAAGATCGAACTGAGGACCTTCTGCTTGCCAGGCAGGTGCTTATGCTACTGGCTGCATCTCTGGCCCATGACTGGTAATTTTTAAATGGAACTTTATTTTTTCCTTGAAACAAAAATTCTCCATCTTGGGCTCAACGTATTAAGTAAGCCATACTGTGAAAAGATATATGGTCATTCACATTTTGACATTCTAGTTTCATAGAACTCTCATATTTTTCTGTTTCTTACGTGATTTTAAAAATTGTGTTGATTTTTAAGACTCAATTTTTTTTCTCCCTTTGCTACAAAGAGGGATATAAAATGGTATTTGTAGTAAAATGGATATACCTTGAGAACATGTTAAATGAAACAAATCAGACACTCAAACTTAAATACCACATAGTTTATATGATTTCTTTCATAGGAAAAATCCACAGTATAAATAGTGAACAAAACAAAAGATAGATAAATGGAACCAGAGAAAGGGTTTTTGTAAGTGGGAAGGGCACCAGGAGATAGAGAGAAGGAGAAAAAGGATATATGACATAATTATTACAGGCCCTGGGATTTTCAGAAGATTCACGGCACTGTCTTCAAGCTAAAAATCAGCAATTGCAAGTCCCCAGCTAATAAGAAAGGCAGCTTGGCTATGAATGCTGTAAGCCAAGCATTGATTTCTCCCCAGCTATCAAATCCAAAATGATACAGTCTTCAAATTAAGACCCTTTCATCAACATGATAAATCTATTGCTTACCCTAGCCATTTTCATCAGTTATCTAAGCTAGAACTTTTGCAGCCACTTGTAAATCAGCCTTGTTTCCTCAAAGTTTAACTCTCAGGTTATAAAGATAGACACTTTCCTGAAAGCTCATGTGCATTTTTTTCCCACAACTTCTTCACCTCTGTACTTTTGGAACTGGAGAGATTCAGGGCTTTGATTTATATTAGATTTCAGCCAAAGAGAATGCTGTCATTGGTTTAATCTGCTATCTAGACCACTAACGCTCTGTGTCAGAAATCATTCTGGTGTTTAAATTTTTTTTTTTTTGCTTACATTATTGTATCTATGAAAATCCTTTCTTGACATCCAACAATTCTTCTTCAAGAAGTTTAACTATTTATAACTTTTCATTTGAAGTGAGAGATATGTGACTGTTCAGTCTAACACTGAAGATATATCAAATGATGAAATTATGAATTTACTGCATATTAAAAAGTTTGAAAGACTGATAGAACACCAGTAACCCCAAATATGACACAGAAACACAAAGTGTGCGTGTGCAGATGAAAAAATTGCCTTGGTAGCCTTGTTCCATACACTTTTATCATAGCAGTACAATTTGCAAAAAATGCATTGTCTATGAAGTAGAATGAAACAACATACTTATCCATATGAATTTATGGATTTATAATAGGATTATATATGTGTATATATATAAAATACTATACAAATATGGCATTTATATAAACTTCCATCCTATAGCACAACAAAGGTTCTCTATAATTCACATTATCATTAATTTTCTAAATCTTGAACTACTAAAAATATTAAATGACACTAAATCTAGAAATGGAAAAACTTCCCAAATATTATCAAAATATAACTGTTTTTTTATTTTTTTTATTATT
>NDGM011105682.1:0-14882 GCA_002564305.1 Octomys mimax | reverse complement strand
TGGTGCTGGGGGATTGAACCATGGTCCCTGTGCTTTGCCTAGCTTAGCTTGTTCTAAGTAGGCACTCTAGACCACTGAGCCATCTCACCAGCCGGCCAACTTCTGACCTTACAGAATATTCCATGAATTCTAACCATGGGTGTTACATGCATGGCTTTACTCCTCAAGACAATGACAGCAAGAATTATTCTTCCCATTGTACAGATGAAGGAGCTGAGGCTTGGAGAACCTGCATAAGGAATCTGCTTCTGTTCACAAAGGGAGGAGCAGACTGTGTGCGATACTCAAGGCCCCACTCTTTCCTCCTCTCATGGTGGGTTCAGTTGTCCTCATTTTTTTCTCTCTAAAAATGGTAAATCATGACTTGCCCAAGAGTACGAATTGCACGTATATGTATGACTGGAATACTGACTGAGCAAATTTATTTGTTAGGATGTCCTGGCTGATTTGGAAGTTGCCATCTTCTTTGGGAGTCAAGGCTATTCTGTTGCCAAATATTGAGTTTCTTGAGCTTTCAATTAATTCCTGGATACCAGCCCATACTTACCCAATGGCAGCCACTCTTTCCTTCCTTGCCTGAGCCTTGCTCTCCTGATCTCCCTGGGGTAGGGAAGCCTTCCTTGGTCTATTAGTCAGGGACATCAGGAGTTCTGTGCCCCTCCTTCTGAAGCACCTAGGTGTACTTGGTAGCTGTTTATCGAAGTCAGGTCAGTACAAATCATCAGCAACTAACCTACCAGAGTTCATGCACTAGATTCTCCTACTGGCTATCAATGCACCTGCAAGCCAGGTAACTTACACCTGTGTGCCTTAGTTTCCTGTTTATAAAGTGAGAGGGGTGACAGCATCTAGTATGTTTAGGCCAGTCATGACATTCCACGACTCTCTGGAAGCTCCAAACAGTACGCAAGATGTATCCAATATCTGGCCTCTGGCTGCTACCATTATTTTACACTTTCTGTGTGGGCAATAGCTCTAGTGAGGCAGATGATATGTCCACTTCATTTACTGTTGTGTCCCCAGTGTCCACCTACATGGGTGTTTGGGAGCAAGAAACTCCAAAGGGGCTTATTTCACTTTCCACTTACAAACTTTCTGAATCATACATCCTACTGAAAACCTTCCATGCACTGAGAACTTTAATATATTATCTATCACAACTCTCATGAACTAGTTATGGTTGGCATGACCATTTTACTGCTGGAGACATTTAGGTTTGGAGAAGTCAACGGTCCTGCCCTGCGTTGGATCATGCAGCTGCTCATGAGGTAGTGAAGGGAGTTTTGAAAGCCACAGCTGGGTGCCCTGGCCCAGCCTCCTCGCCCCTTCTCTCAGCTGCCTTTCTGTCTCACAGAAAGAACAATGAACCTTATGTAAACCCAGTGTAAATAGGAGGCTCTGGTTTCATGAAACCAGAGCCAAAGCCAAGTAAGCAGAAGTTAACAAAAGACTCATAGTCATCTGATATTTTAATTAAAAAAAAAGATACCTCCTCCTTCTTTCTTAGATACCAAAATGGATGTTGATTCCTGAGCTGACATTAGAATCATGAAAGCCTCTCCCATGGAGGTCACAGATTTCTGTGTAGGATGCTAAAGAGCTGCTTGCAAAGGATGACTTCTGCATGATGATGACAGGCCCTGCTGACCCATGAGAACTGCCGAGTTGGCCGCTCAGCTGGAAGATGCTTTGGAGCTCAGAGTACCTGTTCCAAAGGTTGGCCCATTTCTCTCACCGCATCTCAGATTAGTGTGCTCTGATCACTTATGGCCCTGGTGCAGGTGACTCCGTCAGTCTGGGGAGGAGTCTGAGATGCACCACTTCCAACTCACATCTGGCTGATGTTGCTGTTGCTGGTTCAAGGACCACCCTCTGGGAGCCACAGGGTTGTGTGACTTTCTGGGCTGGATTCTGGCCTAGCACAAGGACCCCAGCAATGAAGACCTCTGTGATCACAGACTAGCAGGCATCCCCCGGGAGCCGCTTGCTTTCAAGTCCCCCTCTGCACCCAAAGGGCTTGGGCCAGAGGCCGGATTCTTCACTGGGGACTATAGCATCCTCATGCCAGTACTGGCCAGGTGCCGATGATATCTAAGGTCTCTTGCAGTTTTAATACTGGATTGTTGACTGCTACTCTTCATGTGGGTATCACACTTGAGACTTTGTTCCTTTTTTAAAGAATTGAGTGGGAGGGATTTGAAATTTTATAGAGGGATCTTTAAAGAAAATCAATATAACGCCTCGTCTCCTGCCTGGCACTCGCTGTCCATGCCTATTCACCATGTGCCCACAGCACCTGGTAGAAAATACACTCACCATTGTTGGTGCTTTCCCTCTTGGTGGATGTCCTACTTCCTGTTGGATTTGCATTTTCTGGAGCATTCAGAGCGTTTAGAGGTTTGTCATGTTACTGAGAATGTGGAAGGAAGGAATGAAGGAAGGGGGGGAGGGAGGAAAGAAAGAAGAAAAAGAAGAAAGAGGCAAAGAAAGGAGAAAAAGCTTACTGTTCCTCTATGTTATTAACATGAAAACATACTTCGTCACACCATATTACCGGTACTGGATTTGTTTCCATGCAATGAGGTTTTAGGGCTCCTACGAGGAGGAAGAGGTGCTTTCCCAAGTGGACAGCAGCGGCCTCTCCTGAGAGACTGCCACGGACTGCCCATCCACAGACACCCAGGGCTGCTTTGGTGCAAGGTGTAACGGAAGACGTCACAGTAAGTGCAAACACGCGTAGTACCTGGAAGCCTGGCTCTCACTCAGCGTGGGGCATATCAGGTCTCCCGGGAGGCAGCCCAAAGGCACTGAGTGGTTCTTGCTTCTCTTGCTCACGCTCCTCTGCCGGCACCTGGACTGGTTCCACAACCTCAGCAGGACTGGGAACCTGAGGGCTCTGCAGTAGACTCTGCTGGGCCTGTTAGGGCTTCTGGAGGCTTCCTCAGCCGTCCTTGTCTCTGGCTTTTCTCTACGTCAAAGCCAAGGACGGCCCAGCTAGTGTGTCTCAGGATGTCGTCTTTGTGGGTGTGGCCCTCACCTTCTTCACCACTTAGGACATCAGTGGGCCCAAGCAGGGTCCACACAATGACCTCTCTGATAAACACAGTAATTTGTTGCTTTCATTTCACCAGCGATTTAATGTCCCAGATCGATTGTTAAGTCGTTCCCAGATGCTAGGACTTGTGCTACTCATAGATGGGCAGGGAACAGCTTGGGAGGCAGCTTGCTAGAGAAAGCAAAAGAGATCTCAGAAGCTTTCTTTCCATTAAATTACACAGTTTGCTGTCACCTGGTCCACTGCTTTAGCAAGAAGCATCACATCTCACTGAAAAGCTCTTACTAAATCTCATAATATTAATCATTCAGAGACTGCAATAGAAAATTCAATATGTAGCTATTTCCAGCAAGAGGACAAAACACACACTCATTACATATTTAAATTATGATATGGAGAGCATCTAATATTAAATGCAACATAGGTTATCAGTTCAATAAATAATAATACTAGTTTAAAGTTTCTTTTTAAGGATTTAGCCTTATATCAAGCAAAGAACTTATTATCTCTTCTACCATCTTTTTAAATATATTTAGGACAGGGTCTACAGGGTCTACAGGGTCTCACCACATAGATAGGATTTGTAGTGATTCTTCTGTTTTCAGCCTCCCAAGCACTGGGATTACAGTCTAGTACCACCACTCCCAGTCTCAACATGTCCCGGGGTCGGGGCCAGCATTATTCTGCATGAGGGTATCAAATCCCAGCTACTGCTCCTTTAACTTCTAAAACAACTTGCAAAGGCAAGTGCCATTGATATCCTTCATTATTAGGACATACAGAACTTATGAAAGAGTATCAGTGTATTGTGAAAGGTCTCTGAGGTCTTATGTGGAAAGCAGGAATTTCAATATGGGTTTGGGTCTCTCTCAAATCACTGGGCTACTGCCACTTCAAGAGGGTGCAGAAAGTAGGAGGAACTCTCAAAGACCCAGGGGCAGGCAAAGAGCTCATGAACAAAAATCAAACTGCATGGGCAACACTTGAAAGAATTAGCAACTGGGACCTCCTCTTATTGAGAAGTTTTTGCACGTCAAAAGAAATTACTAACAGAGTGAAACGACAATTCACAAACTGGGAGGAGGGTGTGCCTCAGGATGGAGGAGAAAGGCTTGTGGTTGGCCTCTCTGCTTACTCCGCAGCCCCACCATAAAGGGCAAGGACAGTAAAATGGAAATTACTCCTATACCTCACATGAGTTATCTCTCTGTTCATTACCAAGCATTCACTCTGTCAGCACTACCCATAGAAAAGTGGTCTGTTCACTTGAAGATCCAGGAATCAAATGGAGAAAATAAATAGAAACTTGGAGAAATAAACTGACATTAGGATGAATGCATTAAACATTGTAAGGAGCAGAGATTACTCCTGCAGCTATTGTTCACTTAATGATTTGCCTGCTTAGGGACTGTCCGAGCTCAGCACCCAAGCATACTTCTTGGACTTGTGACCTGCTTCTTGGACTTATAACCACCTAGCATTCTTTTGCACAGCTCTGTACATCTTGTTTATAGACCCTTGATGTCTTTTTGTGCACTACACCTCGTTTATATAGTGCTTTAATTTTTGCTGATTGCACTGTATAGTACCATTGTCTTGTGTTCTGCTATACATTACAATACTGCATGTAAGAGGAGGGCAATAAAAGCCATGCCATCCAGCTGGAGTCTATTTCATCATTTCTTTGTTCTAAATATTGTCATGTACATGCTGTATGCAATTCATTTACCAATCTTGGAACAGGAATGGAACTCAGAAACTAAAGGAAGAACGTTTGCATTCCCTTTTCCCTCACTTAAATTTTAAGTAACTTGCCCAAAGCCCTGTAGTTAGCAGGTAGAGTCATTGGGATTCCAGTGCAGTCCTGTCTGGCTCCAACGTCTGCTTACTTGAGATAAAGACATGCTGTCCTCTCACAGCCTTTCAGAGCAGGGATTTATCAACTTTTTCTTAAAGAGCCAAGCAGTTATCATCTTAAAATTTGTGGGTAGAAATGGGAGAATATTATGTAAATATTCATATATTTATTTAATGCAGAATTAATTAAAATAGAACAACTATTTTACAGCTCACAAGACCATACACACACAGGTAGCAGACAGGAATTCCCTATGTTTGCTGACCTGAGTTCCAGGACAATTTCTCTCTGCCTTGAGAATCTATGGTACAGATATAGATACAGGCATAGACATAGACACAGACATGAATGTAGAAAGCATATAGTCACTACATGGCTACATGCATTCTCTAACGGCTACACTGGATTCTAGCATCAGCATATGCTTAGTGTAATTTCTACCGTCCTGTGGTCTCTTTGAAGACCATGTCTGTGGGAGCCACGTTTTTCCCTTGAGAGTGTGAGGAAAGCCTGTAATGACAGTCTTAGGAGGGTTCTAATCCACTGTAATTCACTGAGACTCCATGGAGAAAGCCATGCCATATGAGTTTTGTTTTGCACCCAGTCACTAATTCTATGATAGGAAGAGATACAGCATTGCTCCTTGAAGTGGTTTTGGGCAGGGCTTTGGGATCTCGGAGAAAGATGGATTTCCAGGCTTTGCACCTCCCGAACATATGAATGAGGCAGCCATGGCTTAAGAACTTCTGAGGTTGGGGCTGGAATCTGCACTCTGTTCCTGCCACTTTTCCTGGCTGAGGAAGCATGCCTGTGGTTGGTGAGTGTCCACAAGATGGAGACTATACTTGGGACAATGATGAACGCAGGCGCATGCTCCCGCCACCCTACTGACAACCAGGGGCCACGTCAGGGGCTTATGTGTGTGAAGCCATTACATCGCCTCAGCAACTAACTCTCAGAGTTAGGTCAGGCTGTCAGCCCAGTTGTTGGAAAGACAAGCAATAAAAGGTTAAGAGATTTGCCGAAGGTCACATTGCTCGACAGTGACAGAACAGGATGCAGAGTGGACAAAGCAGTGCTTCGTTGTTATGGAACTTTCAAGGATATTTGAGTCTTCGGAGGATGTCAAATGGTCAGTGGTGATTTCAGTTGAACTGGGGTGGAGGTTTCCCATACTGAACTCAGATACTGTGTGTCTCTATCTTTAATCTTTTCTCTACAATCATGAATGCTCCAAAAGGAATGGCTATATCAATTGTTTATTTATTTATTTGAGACAGGATCTTACTACTCAAGTCCTTCTCCTGAGTGCTGGGAATGCAGGCCTAAGCCATCACGCTTGTTTAGTTTTACTTTTGACGTCACTGAATTCCTCAGAGCACCTTCTTGCTCTTCTAGGGGAGACGTTTCTCCTGCTGTGTGGTAAACAACTATGCTCATGTGGCTTCTGAAGGACCCCTGGGAACCTGTTGAGTGTTCAAAGAGCAGCAGTACTGGAGGAAGCTGGACACTGGCTCTGTGTGGCAGGGGAAAAAGGGAACACAGCACCACAGCCATCCCATGGGCACCTCCCTGAAGCAGCCCAGCATTGTGATTAAGGCCCTGTCTGTCCCAGACCCAGCTCCATAGCTCGGAGACGCGTGTGTAGAGATTAGTTCCAAAACCTTGCTCCCTTACTAGCAAAACGGAGACAATGATACAACTTCAGAGTCATTCATGACCGAACTAGAGTCTCTTAGAATTTGAGAGCAGCGAACATTTGCCTAAATCCATGGCAAACTCATTTGGCAGGAAAACCTGGGCTGGCCCAGACATGAGGAATGAAGCATGGCATTGTCTGTCCTTGTCCCACTCTGTGTGTTTGTGTGAGTGGCTTTTACTGGAAATGATTAAGATATTTGACTATAGCACGTTATCCCAGACCCTGATGATGGGATTACACAGCACACAACATATGCATTATGCTTCGTTTCTTAAGTAAGAAAAGGAGTTATAAATTTCAAACTTCATCTGGTCCCAGGAGTATTGCATAAAGGATAGTAGACCTGTGCTAACTACCTCATTGCATTTCTATGCAGATTAACTAGAATAAAATACGCAAAGGGCTTAGTAACGCTACTGACACATTATAAATCAACAATAAATATTTCATTTCCTAAGAAGTTATTGCACTCTATGAATTGGGCATATGAGTTGAAACAATTCATTCCACCAGGCTGGCAGCTTTACTGTTAGAAAAATAAGAATGCTGTGGTATACCGTTTTTAGGAATACTTCGCTACTATCTCTAGATCTCATCTTGTTTTCAAGATGACTTTCTGAATGTATTGATACTAGTACTTTGTGGCTTTCAAAAAAATATTGATAAAAAGTTGGGGTTGTTTTCAATGTCAGAAGACTTAAATTCCTGACTCCACAGGCACTTAGGGGCCTTGTTGACTGAAAGATCCCCAGCTGTCAGCTTTGTCTCACTATCAGAAATGGCAAATGATGCATATACAAGCAAGAAGTACAGCAACTCTCTGCCTGGCCAAGGTGTACCCCCTCATTAAAGGGGCCCAACCCTCTGAGATAAGATTAAGCCAACCTACACCCCAGAGTGAGTGAAGTGTAGTATTGTTCCATAAGGCAGCTTCCAAAGGAATGGAGGGAGGCCACGTTCAGCATGCTGTAGGAAAGCAAACACAGCGAATCCAAGAAGGACTACACCTTCCAAAAGTAGATTCGCTTGGGCTGATACAGCCTGCTTGGTGGTGTTACACTTCAGTTCTGACAGTGGGGATACTGATTCCAGGCACTGGAGCAGAACTTCAAATTCTCTGAAGTATTTACTAGATGATCCTGTAGAATGTCCCAACTCAGAACCACTGAGCCTTGCAGAAGTCAAAGGATGCCATCCAAGGGATAAGAGAGAGGATGGTAAGATGATTCCTTCTCTCTGTACCTTATACTTAGGTCCTGCTTGACCTCTATCTTGTGTCACTATCACCAGAGTTCTGAGACAAGGTACCTCACTTTAGAAGGAAAAGAGATTTATTTTGGCTCACAGGTTTTTTTGTTTGTTTGTTTGTTTGTTTTTGTTTTTGTTTTTTTTTTCAATTCTAGAGCCCTAACTCTGGGCCTTTGGCTAGAGCTGTAGCCTTAGCTCATTATTTTTGTATTTTTTTTTCAAATTAAGTTGGTAGGACAGTTTTATTTTTATTTTATTTTATTTTATTTTTCATAATTTTAAGACAGGGTCTGGCTAGGTTACTAGGACACCCAGGCTAGGCTGCAACTTGCAATCTCCTCCCCAGTCTCCCCATGTACAGGGAGTGGAGGTGTGCACCATGTGTCCAGCGGGCTTGCAGTTAGGAGACTGAACAGAAGAGGTCCAAATGCCTACGTGTGGCGAGGACCTCTGAGACCATTATCAGGTGGTGGATGACATCAGGCATCTGAGATGTTTGGAGAGTGACAAGTAGCATCTGTGGAAGAAGCCGAACATACAGCGCTGTGTTCTTAACAACAACCCACTCTCTGGGGAACTTGTCAAGTTTCAGAGACCTAAAGTACACCTGAATGTATGCAGCAGTTCTTTCTGGACTCGGGGTCCCCAGGACCTCGTCACCTCCTGACAGTACCTCCCCACCTCTTGGGAACTCTGCATCTCGAAATGCCACTTCATGACCAGGCGGCCAGCACAGGAGTCTTTGGGACTCAAGCCAGCACCAAACCACTGCACTAAGGCTTATTTGATTTTCAGTGCTTGGCTTGGAAGGGCTACATTGAGTTCTCAGCACCAGATATTCTGTGCTGCTTCCACTCAAAGGGCAAAAATGGAGGGAAAAAGTGTAGATCTGTGTCTTTGAACTATGATAAAGAAAAGCATCTGAGGGGCTGGGGGCACATCTCATTGACAGGGCACATGCACTGTGTGCAGAAGGCCAACGATGCCACCAAACAAAGAAACAAACAAAGCAATTAACTGACATGCAGTAGGAGACTACCTTGTAACACGGTGAAAGGCGCTCAGCCTTCAAGTCAGCTACTGATAGTGATTACTGACATTCTATTGAGCATGCCTCCCCTCTCTAGACCTCCTACCAATCCAGAGTTGCAAGAGAGGTGGTAGAAGGGGCAGAAAGCCAGCAGAAGCCTGCCTTCTAAAGCCGTTCCCAGAATCAGTCTTGTTTTCACTGAGCCAGGGGAGTCCAGAGTGCTGTTGTGTTTCCTCCTTGGTGTAGGACATTTTCTACTTGGCGGAAAACACAATTGCGCCCTGCAGGCACTTCCGCCCCGCAGAAGGGGAGCAGAGGGCTGGCTGTGTAAGCACGGTGCTGTGGCCCAAGTCCTCCAAAGTGGGGACCTCTACCGGAGGAGGAAGCAACAAACTGGGAGGATGAATCGGGTGGTCTGTGTTGGAAGCATTCCACCGCATCGAATACCATTTTACGTTGGAAAACTTTTGTACCCACACACGTAAATTTGTTTGGCAAAAGAGAAGGGAAGTACTCTGTCAGAAGGAAGCCCGTGTCCTCACGCACGACGTGACAATGCAGACTCCGCGGGCAATTTTCCTCCGACACTTCTGTGCAGAAAGCACTGGTGGGGCCAAAGTGGGACCCTGTGTCTCCTCCCCCGGCCTGTTTCCCTCAGGGGATAAGGCCCTCGCCTCTCGCCTTGGTTTCCTTGGTCTCCTTCAGTTCTTACATTCTCTCATCCCCAGCTCTCCTGTTTTCCAAGAACAATAATCGCACAGAATATCCCCTTGCCTCTGATCGCTATCTCCATGACTTCTCTGTGAGATCAGGCAGAGAGGGAGAGAGCTGAAGCGTGGCGCAGGATCGCACAGCGGCAGGGCCCTGCCTTCTTCCAGCCTCCGGAGGAGGAGATAAACTTTCAAACAAGCAGCTTTGTGTGTCGGTGGAGAGGCGGGAGAAGGCGACCTGGGAGGAAGCAGACTCTTCATTCAGGGTCTGAGCTCCTGTTTCCCAGGACAGTGAGCACGTTGTCCTTTCGGAAATCTTGCCTCAAGTGTTTGCCTGTGGTGGAGCTTGAGGACGGAAGGACTGGATGGACGGCCTGAGCCCTCCCGCCCCTGCCTCCAGCCCCAGTGGGCTGCGCTGCTGCAGCTGCTGCCTCTGCTCTGTTCAGAAGGACCAGGCTCACCTGTGCACAGGTACAGGCGCGAGTGCATCCCCCCAACACCCTCACGCGCATGCTCACAGACACGCAGGCGCACACAGACGCAGATGCGTGCAAGCACACACGACTCTCCCACTGAGAGAAGCAGAACCCCCTCTCGCGTCTTTTCCCTGCTCCATCTGCCCTGGGGCAACTGTTCGATGACCGCATGCTCATCGAGTGCAGAAGCTGCTGTTCAAGTAGGCTTAAGAATATTGTGCAAAAGGACAACAGTAAGGGGCAGGGACTTGACCTGCTAGATTAAAAAGTACATGGTAGCAAAATGGAAATATGCTAGTGGAGTAGATGGAATCGGGCTATCTCTGGGCACTTGATGACAAACAGAGTTCAGAGGTGGAAAGGACTGGTCAATTATTGTTTATTGTTACAGAGACACTGGGATGAAAATAAAGTTAGTCTACCTGGAAAGGAGAATCAGATAAATTAACATGGCCTAAGAAGCACGGTTATATAATTAGTTTTGTAATATAAAATTATTGTAATATTAAAGACTATTTCCACACTTTGAGGTTCGGGAAAGCTTCCTAAGTAAGGCAGAAGACCTGAAATTTACAAAAGAAACCACATTATTGGCATTAATTTAAAAAAATCTTAACTAGAAATTCACCACAGAGAAAAGACTGGTTATAGAAGCACCCGCAACTCATGACACGAAAAGGCCAGCATCTCCGGGATGCTGGCTCTTAGTCTACAAAGAATTAGAAAACAAATACACAAAGAGCGGATGAGGGCATCGGTTTAAGATAAAATTGACGTTTTATCACTAAAGATCCTTTTATTTCAGTGCAAGCACAATTCTAATCTTCGATGAAGTCCTTTGGGGGAGCTGTAGGGATTGAACTCAGGACCCTGCGCTTACTAGACAAGCGCTTATTCTACTGAGCTGTCTCTCTGCCACGTTTTAACAGCCAGGAAATCAGCCTTATTGGATGGCTTTCGGTAGCGAGGTTTTTGTGAGGACGAGGGTACTAACACGCGTAAAGCTCCAGGTCGGGCAGAAAGTGGAAGACGGTGCAGCTCTTTCTCTCCCACTCTACTTCCTTTCACTAGACTGCTTCAAAGCTGCGGCATTTTGAAGGAGACAGGGGGGAAGGGAGAAGAAGGAAGGAAGGGATCCCAAATCCTTCCTGTCACCTTTGGCTCGGTGAATCCCTGCTCTGGCCACACGATGGCGGCAGAGCCCGGCGCGCTCCTCGCGCCCAAATCCGCCCCTTAAGTCCCCACTTTCGAAGCCAGGGGCGCCTGGGTGTGTTTGCGTTTCAACCTTCATCCGCGCTCTGCCCAGCCGCCCTCTCATCTGAACTGTAAGACAGATCGACGTGAAAATCTACGAGGATTTCACGGTCTTTCTAGAAAAATCCCACCAGGAGTTTGATAGTGAAAAGCACCTTGTAGTCATTTCACGCGGGGAGCGTCTCCTCACGGCGTCAGCGCCTGCTCCTCCCGCGGGCCGTTTGCTGTGCGTGGCCACCGCAGCCACAGAGCCACCAGGTCGCAGCTCCGGGCCAGGCTGCAGCGGCGGCTGGTGGGCGCTGCCCAGGGCAATCAGCACGGCAGCACCAACACGCCCAGGGGTGGAAATGCGGACCGCAGTCGGTGACCCAGCAGCCTGGAATACGCGGAAATCACGTTGCTCCGGGGGATTTCTCTTTCTACTGCTAAGCTGCGCCTCTCAGCGGAGGAACCGTCCTGTCTTCTTAGCTTTTATTTCCCCAAAGAAGCAGCCGCACCCCCAGCAACTGCCCCCCGGGGACTTAGGTGCTTCTTTGAATCCTGGAGAAAGACTGTTCCCAAGCCCAGGAAGAAGGCGCTTCTGCTTCGGAGGCCCCACGAGAGCCGGTCTGTCCACGCAGGCATGCCCGAGCTCACGAGAAGGCTGCGAAACCCGTGTCTTACCTGCATGTCACTTGGGACACACTGAGATTGTCATTTTGTTTTTTCTTTTAATTTTTTTTTTTTTTTTTTTTTTTTTTGTATTCTGAAAAATATGCAAGACCATACGCTTGCACTTTCCTTCCCGTTCACGCCATTTCGCTTCGTGATTCTCCTCCTCGGAGGTTCTTGGCCTGATCTCACCTGCTGAGGCACCAAGAATCCAAAAGAGGGAATGCACTCTATCCTGAGTCTATGTTTCCCAGCGCAGAGTGCAGCGAAGTCCAGGGTGGGCCACACCGGTTTGATTTCCTGTCGGGCTGCTTTGAATTATCTGACATCCTTGAGCTCCAGCTTCCTCATCTGCAAAAGGAAGCAAAAAGTGCCAGTCTTGTGGGCATCCTTGGGCTGGGGAGGACTGACTGAGATGGGGGCACATGACATCTCAGTGGGCAGTGGGCAGTGGGCCGCGGCTGTGTGTAGCTCGCTGTCAGGGTTGCCCAACCTCTTGTAGTCTGGGTCACAGTTTTACTCCTCTCCTGCCAGTATCTGCATTCGGGACTCACGCTGCCATAAGATAGATGAAGCTGCCTTGCAGAGCTTGGCTGTGCTGCCAAGGACGGAGTGCCCAGCAGGGTGGAGCGGAAGGAGGACGGCACCTCTTAGGTTAGCGCTTTTTGTCGTATCCCCAGGCCAGGAGTGCTGGCATTGTCTCAGATGGGCAGAGAGGAAACTACCTCTATTCTACGCATGGCCAGGTTGATGGTGCCTTCAGCATTCGCGTTCTTTCTTCCCTCAGCAGTGCTTCATTCTTACTCCTTGGAATCACTTTCTAAATATTTTACCTTGCTCTCAGCTCTGACACAGCTTTCCGTATGGGGACTCAGGCTAGGCAAGAGTGACAGAGAGCCCTGGCTTCTGCCTCCATGGTCAGAAATCACATGCACACGAATGCGCGTGCACACACACACACACACACACACTCCTGCACATGCATGCGCACCCGTACATTGCTCTGGGTCCACAGTGGGTAGGCCTGGTAAAGGGTGAGTGTAGCCAATTCTAAAATGTTTCCAGAGCTTCTACGTTGCTGGGGTCCCCAAAATGCAGGTCATGTGTTCACCACCTCCATAAAAGACATGCATGTTGGTCCACTCATAGGCAATAGTGTCCAACCCCAATTCCCCAGTAGTATCCACCACTTAGATCTGGGATGGATTCATGTGGTGGCTAAAGCCATCTCCATGATGCGATTTAAGGGTGACATTAGACACTGTGAAGTGGACGTATTCTGCGCATGGGGTGGCTCTTTCACCCAAGGCTGTTTATCACGTGGGGTGGGCTGAAGCCTGTAGCAGGCAGTGCTGGGTGAGGGTAACACACTCACCCTTTTGTAAGACACCACTGATTGACTGAGGATGGACCATCACCATGCTAGCCCCTCTGAACACAGCAATCTCACCACAGCCAGGTTCACAACAAGACTACCAGGAGATCCTCCTAAATGTCAGTGTGTGTCTCACTCCTCTCACCTGCTTCCTCATGGACAAGGGTGTGTTTCTGCAACCAGAAAGTTCCTCTGGGCTTTCACGTGCAGTCAGAGTTGGGGACCCTTGATTCTTGTTGTCTCTTTTCACCCCAGGAAGATATCCTCACCTCCTACTTTGCAGAATAGAAAGTGGGGAGCTAGCACAGTACAATAAGTGCTTCCCTGGAAAGAGCAAGGGTCTGAGTTCGATCCCCAGTTCAGAAAAAAAAAAAAAGAATAGGAAGTGGTACATGTTTTAAAGCAAGTAAGACACAGAGATATTTAGCAGGGAATGAAGCTTCAATTGCAGGCCCACCTAACTTCAAAGTATCAGGCTCCAACAAAGAGAAAAACTCACAAATTTCCTTCTGAAAATCCCAAGGCAGTGGGAGGTACTCTATATGCCTCCAAGATGCAGGCACTGGGGTGACCAGTAGAGGCCTAGAAATGTCCTTGGAGTCTGATGCATCCGGTTACGTACTCATTTGTTTTTATGAAGGTAAGATTTTACATTATTTTCTATAAAATAGATACTCCAGAACCGCAGGCTGGGCTCGTGCAGAGCACACACGGGTGGCAGCGATCACAGGCTGTAGCAGCAGCCCTGGCCTGGCCCCTGTACGCATGGACAGGAGGCGTTAGACAGTCCTGTGAGAGCTGGACAAGGAGAGGGGAGCGGGCTGGCTGTGAGGAGAACGCGGGCAAAGTCCGAGGTTCCTCTGAGGCCCGTTCCATACTCACCACCACCTTTGAACAAAAAGTCCTTCTACCAAGAGCAGGCCAGCATTAGGGGCCAGCGCAGGAGCACGTGCACCAGATACAGATTTCACGTGATCTCTTTTACTGTTCTGGGGTCAACAAATATTTTCAATGAAATCCAGGTCGTACCTGTTAGGTCTGAGGTTGTTGTCAGAACTACTTGACTCTTGCTGCAGCACAAAAGTCGCCTGCTATTCCACACAAACAAATAGGTGTGGCTCTCGCCCTGCAAAGTCTCATCGACAGCTGAGCAGGCTGGATGCACTCGTAGGCCCTGGTGTGCAGGATCCTTTACTGCTTTGCTTACTAATAAAGGTGAGTTAGACAATCGCCTCCACTTCTATCCATGTGTAAAATCTCCATGGACCAGATCCTCTCCTCATTGCAGCTTTTGTTTTCAGTTTCTGAACACACACACACACACACACACACACACACGCACGCACACACACACACACCCTGCACAGGCTGTTCATGCTCCTAACGTGGATTTTTATTGCAAGTGAAGAAGCTGAGGCATATTCTGTCTCTCTGTCTCTCTCTGTCTCTGTCTCTGTCTTTCTCTCTGTCTGTCTCTGTCTCTGTCTCTCTGTCTCTGTCTCTCTGTCTCTCTCTGTCTCTCT
>NDGM011105668.1:0-12310 GCA_002564305.1 Octomys mimax | reverse complement strand
AACCTTTCCTTCCTTCATTTTGAGTGTCGGGTGGGTATTTGTCCCAGCAATGAGAGAAGAGTAACTAAGACAGGGGGAGAGGAAGCTCTTCCTTACACTCACTGGGTCTGGGCTAGGACTGGGTCTGGGGGTTCCTAGAAAGCGGCAGAAATTCCTACTCAGCAGGTGGGGTGGGGGAGGTGCTGCAGAGTGGTGGGGGGCATCCCAAGGGGGTGGGAAAGGGTCTGGCCCATGCTGCACCTGGGCTGGGACTGGTATTTTGTCTGGCCGTCACAGGGTAACAGGAAGCTCTCCCACACACTCACCGGACCTGGGCTAGGACTGGGTCTGGGGGTTCCTGGAACGCGGCAGCTCTTATGTGGTTTTTACCATAATTAATAGAAAGACAATTTCTGTCTGTCTGTCTGTCTCTCTCTCCCTCACACTGCCCCCCTTCTGTGTGTCGTAGTGCTTCTAAGCTTACTACAAATAATCACCCTTCCCTACAGGAAATAGATAAGGGATGACCTTCTTGTTATGACAAGATGAAACACAGAGCCTCTAAATTCTTATTCTTTGCCTCAAAACTGATGAAATGAAATCTTCTCTTGATCTAAACAAAGTAACATCTAACTGCCCTTGGTCACATTGCATTCAGTTTTCACATCCCTTTTTACGCAGGTTGACCTTGCCTTGCCCTTGAATTTAAACAAGCTCTGGAATGCAGAACACCTCTCTTCCTCCCTTATTGACTGTTGTGTTGTGGACCTAAAATCTGCCCTGAAGGTTTTTTGTGTGGAAGGTGATTGGATTATGTGGGTGTTATACTCATCAGTGTACTATTATACATTGGTAAGTTCAATAGGCCAACACTCTGCTATGAGGTGGGTGACTGGGCTGTGACCCAGAAGGGTGTGTTCTTGTCCTCTACTCCTCCCCCTTCTTTCTTATTCCTGGCAGCCACGACATGAGCAGCTTTCATCCACTATTGCCCTCTGTCACACCATTTCTGGCTTGAGGTCCACCAACCATAGATGGAAACTGTGATCCAAAACAATTCTCTCTTAAACTGTAAATGTGGGTATTTCCTTCCAGTGGTGGGAAAGTAACAAGACAGTGACTCTCTACTGTTCCGCATCTCTCTGATCATGCAGGGCGTTTACCCACGTCCCACCACCGAGTACTTGCTGGGCCCTCGCTGTAAGTGGAAAACCCTTTGCCTTACCTCTGAGAAGCTGATAGGCACTCCCTGTGGTAGTGGTAGTGGACTTTCAAATAATACCTCTCTTTACCTAAGTCCAAATTTATTTTCATTTGGTGCTTTCAATGTATGAGAATAACATTTGTCCCATTTAACATATGGAATATAGTATAATGACAGCTAATGCATGGATTATTTATACATAGTAGGTAACACATATAATTGGAATATATTAATCTATTTTTGTAGTATATTCATATAAATTTCAAATATCCTATCTCTACTTCATATTATTGTCCTTGAATATTATAATTTTTTATATAATATTTTATTTTGGAAAGAGTTATTCTCCTTTATGGTTTGTTAGGAAAGACTTTTAAATTGAAAATTTGGTTCATGAAAACATCAAGTGGAAGATTCAAATATTTGCACAGTACAAACAAGGTTAGGGTTAGCTGGTTTTTTGTGTGAGGCTTTCTACCAACTCATTTTATGATTGCTACTTTCTTGTTTGCATGCTATAAAATCATGAATTGAAAGTGAAGAAGGGTGTTCTTTGTAACAAAAATTCACACTTTAAACTGAACTGGTATACCTTAGGAGTGTTCTGATTTTGAATTCATGTGCTTTATAATTATTTCCTTTTTATTTTTAAATTACAATTGTCTACAAGCTTTTGGACAGAATTTGACAGAGAAAAAGTATAAGAAATCAGAAAACACGTAATTAACAGAGCTAATATGTTTACCAAGAGATACTCACCAGTGCAGCTTAAGGGGATACTAAATAAAGCAGACTTTCAAGGTCAAATGTAATATCTTTATATTAGAAAGACCCATTCTGGATTTTTTCTGTCTCTTGCCTTTTCAAAAATGTTTTTTTCTACATTTAAATAGCAAGTTTTGAGGCAGATATGATACACTGCTCTCACTAGCTTTGATGTCAAGTAAAGCATTTCATAAGTTCTTCATATTTTTACATTAAAATTTCCATATATTCAGTCACTCATGTATTGAGCCCTGTGTGAAAGATAATAAGATGGCTCCACACGGAAATCCTTCCACAGCAATTTCTTCTCCTTTCTATCCTAGGGTTATCTCAGAATGCTTCAATTACAAAATTACCCATTTTCACTGTCCATTCATTTGACTGACTTTGTCTATTCATATAGTTTTTGATGCTTTTGTGCACTTATGTGAGACATGGACAAATCCCAGGGTAGTAGGCTCTTTTTCTTTTTCTTTTTTCTTTTAAAGAGAATTAAAAAAAAAACCCTAAAAAGACAAAAACAAAAACAATACAGAATTTCAAAAAAAAGATGATGAGAAATTAACAATGGTTGTTATATTACACATTGTAATCTTCAAAGTAGTTGCTTGAAGTACCAGATATAGTTATGCAGAGATAACCAAATAATCAAGAATTAACTGTTTCTTTGAATACACCAATAGGACTTAGTAGTACAATTATCTTAGCTATCATGTGTGTGTGTGTGTGTGTGTGCGCGCGTCCCTTTCTCCTTTCCCCCATCCCAGTTGTTATTTCTGTTTAAGCATAATAATATTGATAAAATGGAATTTCAAACCAGGTTATTAGGACAGTTTCAATACATTTATTTTTTTCCTGTTTTCTTTGTTTTAGATTATCTAGACTCATTTCGATATTGAGTTGATTATATTCAAAATCAATTTAGAATACCTGAGAGAAAAATCATTAAAAAACCTTTTTCTCTGTGTGGACTAGCATGTTAGTGACTGCAACAGAACGAGGAAATATTGACAGTATCAATTCAAATCCTTTCACTTCTCAGATGAGAAAATTAGGACAAGAAAAATGTTGGCATTTGTCCCTCACTGTCTGAATGACAGCAATGGCTTAGACAGCTGGTGAGTCACAAGCCTACATGATTGCTTTGCCTCTGTTTTAAACCACATAAATGGTAACTTGCATAAGAACTATGTCATTAGTCTTTGGACTTCAAGTGCAGGACAGGGAGAGTGAAAGAGAGGTTGCACGTTAGCCTCAAAGGGCAAGCTATCTGCATTCTTCTGGAGGTGTCACAGTCTGGTACTGAGATATTGTGATAGGTTAGAAACACTGGTTAGGTGGGATGCAAGTGTGAAGAGATGGGCTATCAGGCCTTTTGCTCAAACCAGATCACCCTACTCTTCTCTACTAAATATTTTCTTCTTAATGACCTAGGCAATCTTAATTACAGTTTCTTATCTTGAAAGAAGGGATCCGGAGACTATCATTATTTAGTTGTTCCATGATGGAAGATAGACAGAATGCACTAGAAGAAAGACTTTAGTCACCCAGAGTATAAAATCAGCTGCCAAGAGTATAAAGAGCTATCACAAATGTTACATTGAGAACGAAAGTTATGTAGGCCTGCTCTTCAGAGAGCTTCATATTTCAATAATTAAATAGTACACTTTTTTATAATGTAATTTGCATAGTCAAAGAGGAAGCTAGGAGAAAGTATGGCTATGGAAAGTTGGACAGTTCCAGGAGGCCAGGTGGCCAGCATCCATTATTCTGGGGGCTGACAACAAGTAGGGGTACTTGACCCTTTCATTATTTTGGTTGCTCTTTCCTAAAACAATGCATTCATGTTCTTTAGCATTCTTCTAGAAATAATATCTATGAAATTGGGCTCCCAGGACTGGGGACACAACTTAGGGGCATAAGCACCTGCCTGGCATTGCAAGGTCCTAAGTTCAATCTTGACATACCCCCATCCAAAAAGAAATTAGATTCTGAAACATAGTGCTTCATTATCAAAATTAATTTAATGTTTTTCCTTTTATGTCTGTCTAAGGTCTGAAAAATTCATGGCAACTATATACTTGTATTTCAAAATGGTCTTATTCCTTTAAATCAGATAGAGATGCACCAGAAAGTCCAGAAATATCTTATTTGGGTAGTGAATGCCTGAAATCCAGCAGAGTTCAGATGGCTCATTTTAGACCATCTAAGGGGCTGGTGAAATCTATCCGTTTGTTCATTTCTCTGGGAGACCCTTTCTGTTCTTGCATCTATCACAGTGTGTTGTGATAAATAATGCAGTGCCTTCCCAACAGTTTCCTTAGCTATTTAAGGGGTATGTTTTAAAGAGAACAAGCAGACACAGAAATGGAAATTAACCCCAAGCCTGCCAGCCTCCATCAAGAATAATGGCATCATCTAATTCCAGGGTTAAATGAGAAGTAGGTGCCTTTTACTGAGTTCGGTTCTTTGTCCTTGCTTTAGTGTGTCATTGTAGCAACTGTCATGTAAGGTTAATGACAGCCCCTCATTACCCTTGTCAAATATGTAATAATGTGGCCCAACAACGGGTCTGAATGGCTGCTGCTTGTCAGACCTCTATGTTTTGCCTACCAGATGGTCACTGTGTTTGGAGAGGCCCTTGCTCAGATCCATCACACTGATATCCTGAACACGTGTGTACGGGAAGCTTTTTCCCCTGATGGGACAGTGTGTGGCTAGAATACTAATTGAGCACAGCAAGACAACTGCAGCCTTCATCCTCTCTCCTCCCCCAAATCCCTGTTAGTGCTTCTGTTAGGCTCTAGGGGGAAAGACAGCAGATAGGACCTTCCTTGCCTTTCTCCTTTTATTTTCAGCAATATACATCACTTTTCAGCTGTGATATGCACCCGTTTTCAAACCCATTATTTGGATCACTTAAGATGTAGCACCCATGAAATTTGTGCACATTCTATTTTTGGAGATGTGAAAACAAAGGCGGAGAAGTCTCCCTGAGGAAAGTGGCAGGGGGCAGAGCTTACTGGAAAAGAGCTACAGTCCAGGTGGCAGGAACCTGGACTCCCAACTGTGACCTTGGGCCGAGTCCCTTCTTCTTGTCTCAGCTGGCGTTCACCCTTTCCACAGGAAGGTCTCCTGGCTGAAGGTTAAAGAGACCCTCATGCCCAGTTTCAGGAAGGAATCTGTCCTCTCATAGAGGTCCTCTGATGTGCCCTTGCTTTTCTCATCATCAGTATTTTAAATTTTTTTAACATTAGGTCACTTCCGCAAAAATGAATATTAGCTCCTCATTGCCTCAAAATCAACTTAAAAGCTCAATAGTATGCACAAAGCTAGCTATATAACAAGCTGTTGTTTTCCTTACTGATCTAGTCTCATTGTTTTTCAGGCTACCCTTGCCTTCTCAGGCTAAATCTGTATTTTTTTTTTTTTTCTATGCACACATTTTCTTGACTTCAAAACTTTGCCTTTGTCCATGGTTCCATGTGAATCTCTCTGATGCTCTTTAATCAATCCCTACTCTTCAAAAACTATGTTTTAAAGACTTTCTTGAATATATTTTTCCCAAGTCACTATACCTCTGAAACCTCTGCTTCTCTACATATTCCTAGAAAACAAGAAAGTTCTTTCCATATTACCATATATTAAAAATAATAGTTTTGGGGAGCTTAGGAATCATTCTAAAGTTTTTTTGAAGACAAAAACAAATCCATATTGGTTGAGACCAAGGTGACAGATCCAGTATGGTAGGAAGAGTAGTGTGCGGGCCATTTCTTACATTTCCTCACTAAAGTACTTGCTATGATCACCAGCATTCAAATTCTGTCCCATGAGAGATCACTACCTCCTTGAGGAGAGATGGGTAGGTTCTGTCCTTCAGGATCTAATGGAACCAGCTGGGTTTGTGGCTGGGCACAGGAAGCAGCCATGGCATGAGGAGGTGTGGCTGTGCACAAGTCACAGTGCAGTGCTGATGCCAACTCCCTCTGTCAACTCTCACACTTTGCTAGGTTATCTTTCGTCTTGTGGTACAACTTTAACAAGTAATAGCATGTGCTTTATATGATCCACCTGAGGCCACGAGCGACCGTGAAATAGTTATCAGAAGCAAAAGCTGTGTTATGTTTTGGAGGGAAGCAACACTCATTCTGGCCGAGCATCTGCCCGTACCTGTCTTCTCCACTGGGGTGGGGAAACTCACTCCACAGCAACCTGGAGACCTTGAGAGTGGTGGCGAACGAAACAAAATAAACTCAGGCCACTTTGCTCAACCTTTCAGGATGGGAATAGGAAGTACAGCCTTAGGCATTTCTAACACAGTCTCCCAGGAGGAAGATGTGATTTCAAATGATTTGGCATTTGCTGAGTTTTGCTTTTTTTCTCTATCAAGTATGTGAAAATGTTAGCATGTGTTGAGTAAGTTTGCTTTCTAAATGAGATTATAACCACCACAGGATTCTTATGTTTTCACTTTGATTCCAGATATGTTCTCCCCAAAAGTTTTCCTTATATTGTTTCATTCAGTTGCATTTCTCCTCAAAACCACATAGTATTGCTGTCATAGCATTTCTAACCTGTCATGATCATTTGCTACAAACATGCTAGAAGTTATGCTCCATATTGATTATTTAACAATCAGGATTTTGTATCTATTTATGGGACATCTAATGTGTTGAGTATTATTCAAAATTATAGAAGGCAATAATATAAAATATATTATCTGGTGGTAAGAACAGGTATATAAACAGATAAGACTTACCACTCAATATATCTTCCTACTGCATATCCCTCCCAATCTGATACAATTTTCCCTCACTTAATATATTCAAATCTGTACTCTTCTACATCTTATTCTGTTGGCAGCCGTTGGAAGCCAATCTTGCAAATTCTTATATATTTACATCTCTCATATTACATCTGTTTCTCTAGCAAATACTGACTGACACAGCCCTTCTCTGACTTTACTTGTTGCACCACGCCCTGTAGCATCAGTCCATCAGCTTCTACCATGTCTTTTCCTTGTCCACTTTCTGCCTCTATTCGTCTCTTTTCCAGTAAGGATTCAGCAATGGATCACTGTAATTATTTCCTTGCAAATGCCCTCAATTGCTTTGCTCTTGTTTTCACTCACCATATTTTCCACCCACAATATTTTTTGGCAAAACCCCAAATCAAAATAAATCCCACCATCTGTCTCCCCTGTGGCTACATCTGAGCAATTGATTGTAGCCGGTGAAAAGTATAAACTGGCCAGATAAGGTTTCCTTCAATTTTACCAGTACTGGTTTAGATAGTCCTGAAATCTATGTCTTTGGCAAGCAGCCCCAAAGACTACTTGTGGTGCACTGGGCCTCTCTCTGCATTTCTCCCCATTTCCTTCCCTGAGTCGTTCTTGTCCAGCATGTCAGCTCATTATGTGAACACCTCCCTTTCATCGTTTACACTGCATACAGAATGATTTTTTAAAATGCAAAATAAATTGTATTTGTCCCCTGTGGAAGTCACTACAATGACATCCAGTCACACCAGAGAAGAGTGCAACTCTTCGAAGAGGTCTGGCCTCAGCCCATGTGTCTGTCTGTGCCATCACCTCTTAGCTGCTCTCTGTCTAGTTTTCCTCTGCCTTTGGCCTTCTCTGTCACACCAGCCTCTGTCCCTCTGGCTCATGCTTCCAGCTTTTCCTTGGTCCAGATGCTACTTTCAGCCTCGGGGTCAAGGCCACGTCCACAAAAGTCCCCTCCATTTCAAACTGCTTATCAGTTTGTCGTGGGCACCTGGAGATATATGGGACCAAGTAAGCACTGCAGAGGCTTCCAAAATAAGCCTTGCAGCAATTAGAAATCCTGGAGTAGAGACTTGGAGCTATATTTTGTCATCATGTATTTTTATTTAGCTCTTTTGTTTTCATAAAGTGATGTTTTTATTTATGAATTTAAGCCAAAAGTTCTTAGAAACAGTCTTTGAAAAATAGTTGTTTGTGTTTTTCTGAATTTCTTTTATTTAATGTATTTTTAGTACAGGGTCTACAGGATCTACATAGATTGGACTTGTGGTGATTCTCCTGTTTTCAGCCTTCCAAACGCTGGGATTACAGGCACGAGCCACCATGCCCAGTCACCACAGAGCTATCTGGCAGGTCCTCTGAATTTCTAATAGTGACTCAATAAATGTTTATTGATTTTATAGTGGATTAGGAATAGGGACATATTTTTACTTCTTTGGATCTTTGAATTTCTTGGACAAAAATGGAAAAAGGTAGAAGGAATGGGGTAAGGAGTGCCAACTGCCAACCATCATTCTTTGACTGATGGAGTCCCTCTTTTAAGATCAAAATTTCCTAGTTAATAATGCTGAAGTTGCAACAATTCCTGCTGTATGAATTTTAACAATGAATAAAATAAACTTGAAAAGAACACTGGCTATTAGGAAAGGGTGTCCTCATTGCTAGGCTCTCAGTGGAATCCAAATCCTCGAAGCACCAGTGATCATTACACATCTGCCTACCAAACTGGGGTTCAACCAAAATCACTGGGACCTTAGTTTTTACCTGTTTTTGGAGATAGTGTGGCAGAGAGTTATAAAAAGCTGGTTGGTGATTTGGTTTGAGGCTGCTTTCTTTTTCTCTTGTTTAAACTCCTTTACAAAAGAAAAAAAGCTAAAGGACAGCTGTGGAATGAGCCAGTTCAGCAGTCTGTTTCATGCCTATCATCCTACCCCACTATCTGCAGGCTCCTCCGGGAAGGAATCCTGGAGAATAGATGGCAGGAAATCACAAGCAAATCCTGGTGCTTCTTCAGGAGGAGAGATGGGCAGGGAAAGCACATTGCTTACTATAAAATGCAGAAGTGGAGCCAGCTACTGCCTTGAGGCTCTTTGTAGGAAGCTGGACTTCCTCCCTGGGGATCAAGCCATTTGAAATTAATTGTTTGCATTTTACACAAATGCTTCACCAGAAATAAAGTATTAAAATGTAATGCAACAACATCCCTTCTTTATAAAGATGAATATGAATACACCTGCTTACATACCACCAAATCGTGCAGTACAGGGTAGTATGTAACCCAGTGATCAAGGGTCATCCTGCCAACAGTGTTCTTGGAGGTGGCATTGTCTCTTGCTTGTATGCAGTATAGATTTTCACCTGAATTCTCTATGGTATGTCCTGAAATGTGAGGCAGAGTGGTAAGCTAATGTCTTCTGCACATTCATAGTGATTTTTCTGTAGAAGAAGGAAAAATCTCTGGTCGTTCTTGTCCAGAATATAAAGAAGTAGCTTTTAAAACACAGAGCTGTATATGTGCTGTCCAATTCAACCTGAACAAAACTTGCTCAGAAAGTAATACCTTCACATTTTCTTAAGACCTCCTGCATAGTTATTGGTGCTTTGCGTCTGCCTTCTTTCTTAGTCTTAATTTCCTTCCTCCTTCACAGACACCGTGTCCTAAACCCTTGTTCTCTCCCTCATTTTAAAAACTCAAGATGCCCTTGCACATTTCTGTGCCACTGCTTATCTGCTTCCTTGACCTGACAGTCTTCCCTGTTTCCTTATCTACTTGAAAAACCCACTCCTTCTACAAATCCCCTCTGAGATTCCATTTCTTCCACGAAGTCAGAAACATGTTTTAATGCCCTACCTCACTGATCTTGGCAGATTAAATTACTCCTGTCCCCAAGAGTCCCATTGCCTCATTTACACTATTATTTTTAGCACTGAGTCTACATTTTGACTTGTATAATTTGTGTTTTTGTGTTTCTCTCCCACTGGAGGCTGTATATCCCTTGGAGACTAGAGTTCTCTGTTTCACTTTTACAAACTTTATGGAGACCAAAATGATGCTAGGTATGTAGTTGGCATGCAAGGAATACATGTAGAATGGAAGTAAATCTGAGGTAACTCCCAGGCCCATGAGGAGGGCCTTCTCCTCTTCTCCAAGCATCTATGTTGCAATGAATTAATTCAGGGGAGGCTCGGAGAGGGGAAACAGCATCTGCTATGAAGCCTGTGTTTAAGGGCTTGTTGGTGCCTTGATTTGTCTGTTCAAATGCTGCTTGAAAAAAAAAATAGAATAGAAATAAAGGTAACATAGAGTGCAGTATTTTCCACCTCACGAGAATGAAGAGAGGGCCAGGGGGATGGCTCAGTGGAATAAGTGCTTCCCTGGCAAGCGCGAGGGCTTGAGTTCAATCCCCAGTTCCACAAAAAAAAAAGAAAAAAAAAAAATGAAGAGATATTGTTTCATGTATTCTTCCCCACAGAAGGTCTCTGAGCTTTTGAATTTACAAACTGATGTCAAGTTTTCAGTCTCAGTTTGGAAGCATTCGTGTTCTCCATTATGTACTATCTGGAGAGCAGGAAACATTATGTCAAAGTCATGTGCGTGTGTTCATTTTTGTCCTCCTCCGAGAGAGAGGCACTTACCAATTTGGGTATGAGGGTCAAAAAGAGCAAGATAATAACAACAAGCAACAATTGCATGGCAATTTGCAGCCTACAAGCCCTTCAATCTGCTATAGCATTTAACCCTCAAGACAATCTTGTGAGGCTGGTATTATTGCCCCCACATTGCAGAGGAGGAAACTCAGGCTAATGATGTTTAAGTGACTTGTCTAACATTACATAAAAGCACCAAGACTGACAGAATGCTATTTATTCATGGTAACACAGAGTGAGCTGAACTCCAGTGTGATTACACTGGATTTTTTCCTGTAATAATATGCAACCCTTATGATGGATGACAAGGTAGCAGACATTGTTCTGAATGCTTTCCACCTATTAACTCATTTAATTTCCAAATCACGCAAGAAGTAGGGATGGTAAATACTCTCCTCATTTTATAGAGGGGAGAATTGAATTTCACAGAGGTTAAGTTCTTTTGACTCTTAAACTAATTGATGAGTGACAGAGTCAAGATTAGGACCAAGGAGACAATCTGGATCTCAAATCCATTCTAGGTTCAGTTGGTCTACTCTAGTACACTACCTCTTGGGGAAGGGTGTAAGGTGTCATTGTGAGAGATGACTCAAAGGAATGGCAATGGGTAAATGCTCAGTGTTTTAAATATAAGATTTTCAAGGTCAACAAACCATGTTAGAGACAGAGAAATTCTATGCCTAAAAGTCTTCACCTTGTGTCCAGTTGTGACTTAATCTCTCTTCTTTGATGCCATCTTCCTCCTACCTGCTGCCCAGAATAGCACCCAACACAAGCGATGAGTTTAGAAAAAATAAAGTGGATGAAGGAAACAAAGTTCCTTCAATGTTCAGCTATCATTAGCTAGGGAAAGCAATCCTATCGACAATTAGGGAACCAGGCATACACTTCTTTCAAATTCTTCTCTTCACTGAGGTTAAAGCAGAATTTTCTTCTCCTTTTTCTTACCAACAGTTCCTGTTTGCCTTTATTGTCTCAGCTTGGGTATCACTTGATTTGGGAAATGTCCTCATTTATCCTCTGTCCACATTCTAAAGTAGGTGCACTATGTGATAATATATAGTTGCTATATTTTACCTTGGATAGGTATTTGTAATACTCAAATACATTTCCTCTAATGTTATTGTTATACACACACACACACACACACACACACACACACATGCACACACACCAAATATGATTTCCACAGAGGCAAAGATGGTTTATTTCATGCATGTGGTATCTTGAAATACTAAAATTATAGATGTTCATTAAGTGTTTTTAAGATGAATACATGAATGAGTGAAAGAAATTTAGCAGAGTCACCCAGAAGTGTTCATCAATTAATAAGAATGTAGACTATACTGTCGTGGTTCAAAATTTAGTTATTAGAGTCCCCTCAGCATCACTATCTAGTGCTTGAAGGACTGATAATAGCAGCAACATCCCACAAGTCCATCTTCCTTTACTTGGAAGGGTTCAGAGAGTGGTTATCTTGGCTTTCAATCCCAACTGCATCCCCTTATTTTAAGGTTTCATTTTCATTTGTACTGTCTTGATCTGCTCTAACCCAGATCTGGCTACTCCTGCTCATGCTGCATTGGGTTTTGTTTAATCCCTTTTCAATTTCAGAAATTTATAGTCAGACATCTCAACAAATTTATTTCTTCTTGAGATTCTCCATTTACCTCCTTTCGTGAGTTCCTTACTGATCATATCTCAGCACTTTGTTGCATGAAGAAGTAGATGTGCAAAAAGAAGTTAGAGGAAGCAACATCTCAGTGTAACATCAACCAGGGTAAAGAAATACAGGTCATATTCAGTGGAACTTTTTATTTCAAATTTAAGCTGATTTTTACTTTTTATTTTTTTCTTATAGCTATATCTTTTTGTAAATAAATTGTTTACAAACTTAAATGAATATAACAATAAAAATTGTCCAAAATAAA